>WYDI02036750.1:0-38270 GCA_009867235.2 Psittacus erithacus | reverse complement strand
TGGTGAGGCCCTGGCACAGGTTGCCCAGAGAAGCTGTGGCTGCCCCATCCCTGGCAGTGTTCAAGGCCAGGTTAGACAGGGCTTGGAGCAACCTGTTCTAGTGGAAGGTGTCCCTGCCTGTGGCAGGGGGGTGGAATTAGATGAGCTTTAAAGTCCCTTCCAACTCAAACTGTTCTGTGATTGTTCTGTGAAAAGACCAAGCAGGTTTCTTGCAAGTGTTAGCACAGAGCACACAGTGTAAAATGCACTGAAGATGTTAAATAAGCTGCTAGTGCAGACAGTAACTTTGCCTTCCCTCTTCCTTTTCTTTCCTCTCCCTCATAATCAGTACTTCAGTTCTGTCTGTGGTATCTAAGGCACAGTACAGTCCACATCGCTCATGGGTAGCTCTGCAGCATGAGCAAGTTGTCAGGCGAACATGGAGAAGTACTTTCAGCTAACTACTGGGTATAAGGGATATAATTAAAACATTTTCCTCCCACATATGGCTGAGATTCCTATTTAAGAATGAAAAGACTCAGTGTGGTCTATCCAAAACAGATTAAATTGATGGAAAGCACTATTGAAGTAATAACTTATTACTCATGTTAATAAAATTGCCACGAAGTACTGTCACTCTTTAAAAAAATATAGAGCTATCAAGTTTAAAAACAGTATCATAGAATGAATTGCACAATGGTTTGGGTTGGAAGGGACTTTAAAGCTCATCCAGTTCCAACCCCCTGCCACAGGCAGGGACACCTTCCACTAGACCAGGTTTCTCCAAGCCCTGTCCAACCTGGACCTTGAACACTGCCAGGGATGGGGCAGCCACAGATTCTCGGTCAAGTGATCCTAGAAGTCACCTGTGAGGCTTCCGAGCACCCCCCAAGGCTGCTCTGCTCCAGTGGCAGAAGCTGTTGGTTGTGTGTAATAAGCTTTCAATGTTGTTATTCGATTGCTTTTGCCTCAAATGTTACTGTTTTAAGTTGTTAGGGTCACATGTTTGAACGATGAACATAGTAGTTATCCAAGAGACTTGGAAGTCCAAAAGGTTACTACTGTTAGGAAAACCAAAACCAGTTGCTGTCTCAACAAAATGCTTGCAGACTTCTACAAGAAACCAGAATTTGTTTTTTTCAGTTACAAGTCCTGCCTGAATATCCTGTTGCTTTGGCTTGCCTGTCCATGTGATAGCTTTGAAATGAAAGTGTTTTATAGGTATTAATTAAAAGGAACTTGCATCATTTTATATGTTCTGCCTGGATGAGGCCACAGTGATAGGAGTTACAAACCTCACAGTGCAAACACAGCACTTATCACTTGTCAGTAGACTATTGATTAATATGCTTGGGAATAAGTGTTGCAGGTATTGCTTCATAAGCAAATGATCCAAAGTCACTCCACTGGTCTGTCAGTCTCATGACCCAGAAACCTCTATGTACAAAACTGTTTTTGGCAAAGCAGAAGAGTCTTCCAGTCCATGAAGGTATTGAAAGCATTTCTCCCGCTGGCTGTGTGGTTAGTTATGTTTGTGAGTTTCAAGTAAAAAAAGGGATTTGGAATAGTCTTCTGTATTGATTTCCTGACTTATATGACTACTTACAGTGAACTTCCTAGGAAAAGGCATGTGGAAATTAATTGTATCCAGTACTTACTGATTAATACTAAAATTTTCTATTTCCTGGTACCCAGTACACTCTCTGTACTGTGTTCCTTCACCTTTCCTAAATGCTCATAGGTATTGTTTCATATTTCAATGTAAATAGGTTACAATGGATAAATTACTTTTATTTACTCTCTGTTACTCTAATTATAGTGTAATTTTCCAGGCAATCTGAAGACATTGTCTGGTACCAGTAATTTCTGCTTTTGGTTTAGAAAGTTTCTAAATTAATCCTGTGGCTCTTTGGAGCATGAGAATCTGTAAAAGTCCTACTTAAGCTCCATTACATTATGGGACTTTGCAAATCGGAGTACTCAGTCTTGTTGCATATGTTGATTTAAAATACAGGGACTTTAATTCTGTTTTGAGATTGGTTTTGTGAATCATAAGTTATGTTTATTCATGCAGGAGTTTGCTCTTCTGGTCTGACAGTGCTATTTCAGATCAACCTAATCACTTTATAAGGTAACAGTGTAAATAGCAACATAGCACAGTGCGCTTACTGAAGAAAGGTTGCATTATGGTTTGATTTTGGAGTTGGAAGAGTGGCATGGGGACTTCTTATAGTCTTAACTGTGTTTTTGCTGGGACATGACAGCTTGATCCTTAGGGCAGTCCACATTTCTGTAGCACAAATACTGACTGCACATTACCATTTGGCATGGAAAGCACCTTCCTTTCTGTTGTCACACAATACAGCTGTTACCTTGGAGAGCAGTATCAGCCTTTCCTGGCCCAAGGGCTTTGGGTACCTTGTGTGGACAAGCTAAAACCCATTATCTATCTACTTGGCAAGTCTGATAGGACTTCCTAGCTCTGGAAGCAGGCATTTCAGGTGCGTTACCAAACATAGTTTCAAAGCTTCCCCTGCCTGAGAAACTCCACACTAGCAAAACCAAGAATTACCATGTAATAATGATCCAGTTTAATTTCAGTTGTTCCTCTGTCTGAAGACTGAATCTTGTCCAAACAAAAAAAGTCTTAGAGCAGGCTACCAGGATAAATTCTGAAGGCTGTGATGCAGGCAAGTTGTTATAAATTAGTATTTGCATATTGTTATACTTGTATTTGACTCAATTTTGTTCAGCACAGAGGAGCAATATCAGCTATTATCAATAGGAAGAAAAAACAATGCGGTTTGGGGGGAATGTTTGTTAGGTTTTTACTTCACTGGTCATCTGTTTAGTAAGTTAGAAGGAAGGGTAGCAATTTGATATGAATTTGGAAATATATTTGGTTTAAATGGGGGTTTAAAACACATCCTCTTCTAGCCTGAAAGCTTTTTGAATTCCCCAGGGGAGAAACATGCAAAACTGTTTCAGCAAGCTCAGGAACAGTCTGTTCCACTTTCATCAGGGGAGAGACCTGTCATCAACATTCCAAATAAAACTGGGCTTGCTCTAGCACTGCTCTGTTCAAGATTGAATCTATGTTCCTACTCGTGGAGGATAAAATAAAAGCAATTCCTGCTAACACAGTTACAACTTGTAGAGAATAATTTTAAACTATGGTGGAGTAATCAGGCCTTGGTTAATGGTCTGAGTAATAGCAGTGTGGATATTGATTTGGAAAACTGTTCCTTGCCTCACACCTATACATATGTGTGGAGGAAGGAGGATTTTCATCACAGATAAGATGAAATGCTTAAGAGGAGGAGGAACCCTCTTAGTAAAACATGAACAAAATTTAAAAGATCTGTCTCTTATCACCTTGTTTAAGTTGCTTCTTTGTGCCTGAATTTCCCTATTTCAAGAGAAGAGACAGTGGTAGTTGTACTTTTTTTTGATGAACCCCTTGGTCATATGCAGGCAAAAAGCTCCATGTGGGAGTGGAGTGTATCACAGAATAAGGGGATTTTTGTGTGAGACTGTGATGGTGACTGGTTGCAGTGAGTCATTCATTCAAATGGCTCTGCTATAGGACTTATGTTTCTGTAAAATTATTGTACGTACCTGCTCTGTAGAAACAATTTAAGTAGGCAAAGAGAACACCACTTGCACAGCACTTAAATCTTCAAAGTCTTCAATTATCGAGATTTTACTGTGTCAGATCCTGGTCACTTCCTTATAAGAACAATATTTCAAATAGTCTGTTTTTTCCGAGGATTAGCCCAAGGGAAGAGTTGTGCACTTCTTTGCAATTAATGTGACAGCTGAACTTGGCTTAAGCTATTATGTTTTCCTCTTTGCAACTTCCTGACTTCCTTTATGACATTGCTAAAGGGATACATGTTCCTCTTCCCTTTCTTAGTCTCACTAAATATACCCTTGTAGTTTAGAATAATGTGAATCTTTCAGTCCTAGGCTGGCTGGTGGATTCCGATATCCTGCATACCAGCATTCCCCCTCCACTAGCCTTAGTTACTGTGATTTTTGGGGAAATATGGATTTCCCAAGAGTGCTAATCATCCTCTGCAGCAGCTGGTAAATAAAAGTTATGATAGTTTAACAGTGGGAACAAGTAGGTTTGTTTTGATTTATTTTTCTCCAGAGAAGAGACCTACTGATGGCAGCCTTAGAAAAAATCTTTCTGTCACAGAGCATCTTTGTAAGCATTGATTCTTCTGCTTCCATTCTAAGCTGTTGAGGTAGCTCTTGTGAGACTCCTCCTTCAGTCCTGCATCCAGCTCTGGAGCCCCCAGCACAAGAGGGACGTGGAGCTGTTGGTGGAAGTCCAAAGGAAGCCACAGAGATGCTCCAGGCACTGGAGCAGCTCTGCTGTGGAGACAGGCTGAGAGAGCTAGGTTTGTTCAGCCTGTAGAAGAGAAGGCTCTGGGGAGACGTTAGAGCAGCTTCCAGTCCCTAAAGGGGTTGACAAGAAATCTGGAGAGGGGCTCTTGACAAGGGCAGATAGTGACAGGACAATGGGGAATGGCTTTAACCTGACAGAGGGGAGATTGAGATGAGATATTAGGAAGCTCTTACCCGTGAGGGTGGTGGGGTCCTGGCACAGGTTGCTCAGAGAAGCTGTGGCTGCCCCATCCCTGGCAGTGTCAAGAGACCTTTGCCTATACTGCTGTGCAAAAGAAGGTCAAACTATCATGGGCTTAGTAGGCTTGTTTCACATGCCTGTTGCTGTAGCCCTCAGCCTAGTCATACTGCCTTGCATCTTGTGATAACCTCTGTGTTTCAAAGAAATGTGGTTTATATAGAAAACTACCCACAGGAGGATTCTAAGAAAATGGTTGTAACCATTAAAAAATAAAATTTAGTGGAAATTTCTTGGACTTCAAAAATTAATACTTGTTGTTCAGACCTTTGTTTGAAGCTCCCTCATCATCAGAAAAGAGCATGAACTCTGAGTACTACTATTTTGTAGATAGCTTTTTTGCTGTGGAAGTATTAGTCTTACCTCATTTGTAGCTTCTTACACAATTTAAAGTCATGTTGGCAGTTCTTGAAGGTTATCAGCAGTGCTGTATATTTGAATTTCATTTGTATCACTATATCTGTTTGGTTTGGGCACCTGGACTTGTGGGCATGCACATAAAGTGATTTAAAACCTGTCCTGTGAATCACTGTATACAGGAAGTGTTAAATAACATTTAGTCACTGCAAAGGTAAATATGGAATTGAGCTATTGTCATCCAACAGAACTTGGTTTTGTATCGCATTTTTAATGCAAATTATATTTGAATGTTTTAGAAGTAAATAATACTGAAGGGGCAAAGGGGCATTTTCAGTAAGCATAGCAAAGACAAAGAGTATTCCTCTTTTTACAGAAATCAGGGGGTCAGATGAAAGAGTTCCTGAAAGGTGTGTGTGTTTTTGTTGGAATTAGGCTGACAGGATGCAGTGCTCTTTCCTGTATATCACAAGGTAGTAAAAAAGATAGATAACAGAAACTGGGACAAAACAACACCAGTGATTTTTTTAGTAGAACCAGATATTCCCAATTAGAAAGATTTGACTGGAAAGGAAAGTCTTGGAGTATTTTAAATTAACACATTCTTTTGTCATCTTGCAGGACGTTTCTGTGTAGCACTTGATTAGCTACTATGAGCTTACTCTACAGTGATAACAGTAGTGGCACCCGAGACGTGGATAGCGGCTGCTGTGCAGCCATGGCCAGTGCCTGCAGTGCTGGAGCAAAAGAAGACAGTGTCAGCAGCGGGACTGGAAATCCTCAGAGTTCTTTCACAGAGGAAACACAAGGCTATGATGTGGAGTTTGATCCCCCTTTGGAAAGTAAATATGAATGTCCAATCTGTTTGATGGCTCTTCGCGAAGCAGTGCAGACACCGTGTGGTCACCGTTTTTGCAAAGGCTGTATTGTCAAATCCATAAGGTAAAGGAAAATTCATGGAAGTTGCTTTTAAGAAGGAATTCACTTACCAAAGCTTAAGGACAGTGTAAACTGAATAGAACTGCTCGAGGTGAACTACCAGTGAGTACTAATAGAACTGTGGGAATTTATAATTCATCAAAGGTAATTTCTGATAAACACCATGTATGGCCAAAATATCATGAGTTTGGAGGTTGCAAGAGCTTTAGATACTCTACCATTTATTATTCTGCTGATGAGAGGCACAGTTACAGTCATTGGTTAGAATTTACCACAGGACTGAGTGAGGAACTGCAGTGAACCCATGCTCAGAACACAGCATTTCACAGCAGGTAGAGAAACTTCCTTCTTCAACCCCAGGCATGGAAACTGATTTCTCTTCCGTTTTCAGTTAACAGAGCGGTCACTCCGCTCAAAGTTCCAGGTCCACAAACAGTTTCAAACCATTTCAATGACGAGAAGCTTTTGCTCATACTAGAGTTTGTAATGTCTAAAGTACTATAATGATTGATGTCATTGAGAAGCTTCTACAGAGCTAAAATGAAAATGGAAAGTGACTTTTTTTTTAATTTATTTATTTGTTGTCACAGCCTTTATTTGATCAGGGTAAAAAATTGCTTCTGTTTATTCCTTGTTTTCATGCTGTCCAGCTCAAGTGAGCCCAGAGATTAAGGATATTAAATTGCAAAGGATGGCAAACAGTTTTTGATGAATTGCTTCTTGTGACTTACACAAACAACTGTAGTTGTCCATGTTGAAGGAGTTGTGGCTACAACTAGAAAGATTTTTTTTTTTTTTTTTTTTTTTTTAAAAAAAGCTTTCAAAGTCTCAGATCTTACAATTTGAGGAACAGGATTGGATCAGATGGGTTTGATCACAGAAAAAGTTTCCCTCCCAGAAAGTCTTGGCATCTTTTTAAATAACTCTGTCTGAAGTGCTTTGAAGTGCTGTGAGTCATGGTAGTAAAGAAACTTATCTACCTAAGAAGCTACAAATTGTAGTTTACAAATATTACTTTCTAGAAAGCACTTGATGAGAAATCTTGGAAGAACCAAGTTCAGATGCAGTAACTAATTAAGTTTCACTCCAGTCTTTCTTTTCTTGTATCTTAGGTCAAAGCTGATTCAGGGCTTGTAGAAGACCTCAACAAATATCAGAACGTCTGTTTATTGGTAAAGCAGAATTATGAGCTGATAAGGGGCAGTGAGGAAAGCTTTGAGAGCTAGCAGTGTATGCCAGCTGTGTTCAGTTTCTGGGCTCAAATTCTCAGTTGATAAAGTCAGAGTAGGCTTTGTCTTCAAACAAAATTCTTCTGGCTTTACTTTTCATACCTGTGTTTTAATTTCAAGGGAAATTATAGGAATATTCATTGTGCTTTGTAGCAGATGATTATTGTTTCACAGGTGCTGTTTTGCAGGGCACATCTGAGTGCGGTAAGTAATTACAGCATAGAAAAGCCTCCACTGGAACATAAATTGGAACCGAGGTGCATAAACTCAGTTGTGTGATAGAAGATGTATAGCAACATCTTTGTCTGTAGATGGATCTAAGCAGCCTTTTAAACACAGTCCCTATACTTGTAAAGGGTGTTTGAAGTCTGTCGTGACAGAACAAGGGGGAATGGCTTCCACCTGACAGAGGAGAGATTGAGGTTGGATATTAGGAAGAAATTCTTCCCTGTGAGGGTGGTGAGACAGTGACAGAGGGCTGGAACTAGATGAGCTTTAAAATCCCTTTCAACCCAAACCATTCTGTGATTATGTGATTAATATATTACAGTGCTATTGCTTTTTCCTTACTATAATCACTGGAAATCTACCATTCATTCTTATTTTACCCTTTGTCTGCTAGTCATTTAAACTGGGGATCTGGTAATCAGTATTTCAAATTAATCTGTTGTTGGCTCTTTTTACACATGGTTAGCTTTTCTGTATAGAAATAAGGCTGCTGTCTTCTCAGCAGGCCTACAGAGCTTCACTGAACAGGGGATTTGAAATACGCCTGTGAAAACTGATTATTGTGGGTTGTCTGTGAGGTGAGGGAATGTTCCTGGGCTGTGACCAATATTCTGATCCTAGCCCTGAGAGCTAGGAAACAAAACAGCACACTAGGTATTTTCAGTTTTCCACTTACTTAGGAGTATGACTGTTGGACTTGTGGTGAGAAAAACCTAGGAAAGGAAGTTCATTGTCTCTTTCTGAAGTCTCAGCTTTACCCCCACTTCCTCTAGCAACATTGCTGATGGAGTTGCTGAGCAATTATTTCCTTTTCCAACAAAGAATACAAATTCCCTCCTGGTCTCCACAGCCCACTAGGTTCTACTTCCCCTCCTGCTTCTGAGCAATGCTCTGGCCTTTGATCTTTCCACCACAACTGCTCTCTGACATTTTTCTGGCCCATGTATTTTTCCATTTTATGGCTGTTTCCATTAGCACTTCAGCTCAGAAGGTTTGATCTCATGCCTCTTCAACTGTATTACTTACTTGTGAATAGATATTTTGACCTGCTACTTTCAGAAACAAGCTGATACTAGATACTGATTTTTATATAGAAATAGCTGATATTTATATATATATAGATATATATATATCTCAGCAGCTATTTATATATAAATAGCTGATACTATTTTTTAAAGGAAGATTTGCTAGAGGTGATTCCCTTTTTTGCTCCGTTTCTAATGATTCTTGTGTTTAATGCAGGTAGACAGCCTGACAAAGTGGAACAGGCTGTTCTCGTGTGTATGTTGCATGCACCCATGTTCCACCATCATACTCCAGACTTGCACCAGTTAGCACCAACTTCCAGTCTGTTTGCTGTTAAAATGGCTTCAGATACAACACCCAGTTCCAAATCCAGTGTAATTTTCATAGAATCCCAGACTGGTTTGGTTTGAAAGGGATCTTAAAGCTCATCCAGTTCCAACCCCTTGCCACAAACAGGAACTCTTTCCACTAGACCAGGCTGCTTCAAGCCCTGTCCAGCCTGGCTTTGAACACTGCCAGGGATTGGGCAGCCACACCTTCTCTGGGCAATCTGTGCCAGGGCCTCACCACCTTCACGGGGAAGAATTTCTTCCCAGTATCTCCTCTCAGTCTCCCCTCTGTCAGTTTAAATCTATTCCCCCTTGTCCTGTCACTACAGGCCCTTGTCAAAAGCCTCTCTCCAGATTTCTTGTTGGCCCCTTTAGGTACTTGGAAGGCTGCTATAAGGAGTCTTCCAATACTTAATAGTTTTTGTAGTAATTTTTGTGTCTTAAGGTTTTTTCATCTTTCTTTGCTATATAAATATACAAATTAAAAGGTGATCAAAAGGTTGTCCCAGAAAAACAGTGAAATGAGCTATGTGAAAAGTAATGCCTAATAGATGAAATTAATCTGGAACAACAAAGATGTCTTCGCTTTTGCTCAGCTGTCAACATTTTGACTGTTTATAAAGTGAGAAGGAAAGGAGAGAAGGGCCAAGAATCTTTAAAGGATTGCTTTTAAATAGTATGTGAAACATTCTTTGTTGTTTGAGCTATGTTATTATTTGCAGAAATGGGATCATAAGTTCTGAGTTTCTCTACAGCCTCCTCAAGTTTATTTCCAGAGTATCCATCTGGCATTTGGCCAAATAAAAACTATTGAGTTAGAAACTGCTGCCACCCCAGTCATGCTGCCTCTAGTGGAACTTGTATGTTGACAGTTCTCTGATGTACAATGCATACTCTCTGCTAAATGTCACATAAATGCCATTTTTTTCAAAGACTTCCTTAATGTGTTATAATTTGGCCACTAATGTCTTGCTAATGTAAAAATACTTTAAATTAAGGGCAAAGAGAAATTGGAGTATCTTTTTCCTTTCTTTTTTTGGCATTACAGAGATGCAGGTCACAAATGTCCGGTAGACAATGAAATTCTGCTTGAAAATCAACTTTTTCCTGACAACTTTGCTAAACGGGAAATCCTTTCATTAACGGTGAAATGTCCTAACAAGGGCTGCAATATGAAGATGGAGCTGAGGCACTTAGAGGTGAGAATTAGCTTGGAAAACATGCAACCTGGTTTTCATGGGCAAGTCAAAATTCTGATGGTCATGTTTATGCTGATTCAGTGCGCTGTTTATTCAAGTCTATAGCTACATGTATTTGGTTTTAGAACAGCTTTTAATTGTAATTAGGTCATTCACAAGTGAATATTGTAGTGCATAAAAATTGCACTGATGCAGCTTTCTCTTTTGGATCAGTCATGTTTGTGTTTTGATCTTATCTGTACTTCACACAGATTTCTGAAAGTCAGTTTAATATTCTTTCAAAGCAGCTAGATACATTAGTTGAAATATTTTCTTTTGGAAAATGAAATGCAAAGTGAAAAGGCCAAACATAGAGCTGAATTTTTACCCAAGAGCATTGTTAAAGCTCTAAGTACATGAAGTCCTGATCTTGATAACAGGACAGTAACATAGGTAAAGTCAGCATAAATTTATAAGGACTTACGTGCATGAAGAAAGGATTACAGTTCATTCCTCTTGTACTGTACTTTATCTTGAAAACATATGAGACCACAGTACCTGTTTATAGTATCAAATCCCTCTTTTGTCCTTGTTCAGGACCATCAGTTGCAGTGTGATTTTTCCACTGTGGAATGCCCACAGTGCCAAGGAGCCTTCCGGAAGAACCATCTGAAGGAGCACATAACACAGGAGTGTCCAAGGCGTCAAGTCTGTTGTCCAAACTGTGCCACATCTATGGCCTATGAAGATAAAGAGGTACTTAGCATAAGTCTCGGCTTTTCAACCCTCGTTCACATGGGTTTGCTTGTAAACAAAATACCAGTTTAAAAAAAAATTATATTTGGTATAGAAGAGCTCTTAGTGCTGCACAGGTGAGATGCTACAAACTCAGGTCATTAGTCTAGAACAGCCAAGAGCTGGAGAGAGGATTGTGCTTAAATACAAACTTACTTGTAACCCTGCATATGAACAGACTTGGGTAAGAACTGTTGAATTTTGGCCTTCGCATCAGTGAGGCCAATACCTACTGCCAAAGTAAACACACAAAGCGGTATTTGCATTTACATGCCTGGCAGAAAGGATGTGTCAGGAGCTGCATCTTTTGGGGATATCTACTTGCATAAAAGACCAAGATAATTTCTGAATTCTTCTCCTGGCTCTGCATTTTTTTCACTTGAGTGATACTGAGGATTGTCCTTTCCTTTGTGAGCTTCTAGTTCTTTATATGGATGTGTTTTATCACAGTTGCATACAGCTAAGTGCAAAATCGGAATGTAAATAAAGATAATAGCATCAGAGGTAATTAGCAATCTTTTTAAACTGTGTAACTTCACTGGTTCTTTTTTTCTTCTCTTTTTTCTGCTTGGTAACTAAGCTTCATGACCAAACATGCCCACTTGCCAATGTATTTTGTGAATATTGCAACACAGTGCTCATCAGAGAGCAGGTAAGAGACTACCTTTCTCTGTGTTTAATCTGTGGCAGATGTTTTGCATGTACATTACTTGTTTAATATGAGATCTAATTTAAAGAAATGGTTTGTTTACTAGCCAATAAATCTTTACCTGTCTCTATCTGAAAATGTTTCATGCAGTGCAGGTGTAATACTCTTTCAAATGCTGCTTCAGTTTTTAGCTGCAGCCTGGTAAGCCTCTGGGATTTTTGGCTGCAAAGCGCATTTAGCTATATTGCTTCTTGACTGGGGCCATGCTGTGTGGTTTTGATCCTGAGTGGAGGCTAAAGAATACCAGGATACCAGTGCTTATGGCTGAAATTAAAAAACAAGTCTTTCATTTGGGGAATGAAAAGGAAGGACAGTATTTGTAATTAGCTATTGTTGGAAATTAGTTATAAATAATTCACTAGCAAACTGTACATGCTGGCTGTAATTCTGCTTCTCCATTACTATTGTAATAGTCCTTACTGTACAGTTTCTTCTATTGAATGACCTCATCGACAGGAAGATTATGTGTGTTTTAATTTACAGCCCATCCCTGTTAAAATTAAAAATGAACTTGTCAAATTGGAGAAATATTCTAAAAAACAGGATTGAGTTCAGTAATGACAAAGGCAAAAATGTGTCGTAAGGTAGAATAATGAACTGTATTATCCTTTGCTCTGCTTCGGTCTCATAAGGCCTTAGCTGAAGCTGTCCAGCTTTTGAGGTGGGGACGGATAGGGAGGATCCTGACCAGCGAGATAATTGGGCCTGGAAAGCACAGACCATAAGAAAAAATGAAGTATGTTGAACTTTTTGGGGAGGAGGATAGTGAAGACACATACAAGAAGTATATCCAAGTAGTGCTTCAGAAAGGAAGGAAATGCCCCATCCCTGGCAGTGTTCAAGGTCAGGTTGGATGGGGCTTGGAGCGACCTGGTCTAGTGGAAGGTGTCCCTGCCCATGGCAGGGGGGTGGAACTGGAGTCTTTAATGTTCCTTCCAACTGAAACCATTCTGTTACTCCATGATGGTGTGAATCTATTAAATGGACTGTGATCTAGCTTCAAGGATAGGCTAGAAATGAAAGGCATTTGTTCTAGCAAGAAAACCTGAATGCTTTCTGATGCCTTCTGTGAGAACAAAGGTAATGAATTGTTAATGTACATACAAGGAGGTAGAATTTTTATCATCAGTTACCACTTTGGTTCAAAAGTTCCATGTTTCTTTGAGAAATTATATAGGTTTAAACTGATCTGACTTCCACTGCATATTCAAAGTCCATGCGGTCACATTCTTTTAGGATGGTATAAATAAAACTAGATTGAAAAATTAATTTCAAATCTGGTTTGTTTTAGATGCCTAACCATTATGACAATGATTGTCCTACTGCCCCAGTGCCTTGTTTTTACAGTGCTTTTGGGTGTCCAGAAAAGGTAAGCCTTTTGTCAGAATAAGGAATTGCAGACCTTCTGCATGTTTGTTGTTTGGGGGTTTTTTAATGTGTTTCCCTATTCTTGTCTCATTCACCAGCCCAAATCCTCAGTGATTTGTGTGGGGCTTTTTGGGTTGTTTTTTGGTTTGTTTTTTGTTTGTTTGTTTGTTTTGGGTTTTTTTTGTTGTTGTTGCTTTGAGATATCTAGATTGTAAACCACTACATGTTCATACATTGCCTTTTAAAAGTCATTTTCAAATTTAAAAAAACTCTATGAATGATTTGCTTGATAACTTGCTTTTATTAACCTGTTAGTGTTCGCTCAGCTTTCATGGCAATAAAGTAGCTTCTAGCATTTCTTCCAAAGTTCTGACCAAATAGAGTGATGGCTTGTAGAGCTCATTGAAGAAAACCTGACAGGGATTTAAATTTGAGTAAATTCTAAAATTATTTAATCTGGATAATCTTATTTTTAGTTGCTTAATACCTCTTTGTAAAAATGGATCTTTTCCCTTCAGCGTTTCTACATCAGTTTTCATATACCTGTATGTTTGGTATGGGGGAGCATTTTAGCAAATCAATGAAGGGAATACATTTCTGATTTATAAGACAGAAAAAATAGGAAATGCATGTTTATCACTAACACTTTTTTTACCATGTCACTGTTTTGAGTTGAACAGTACTTGCCCACTGGCATTTGAATTTCCTTTCTCATTTGTCGTAACAGCAATCTTAATTTTGGAACCCTCCATTGGTGAAGTGCTACTTTGTCACATCACCTGTCCTTGATTCATATTCCAGTTTTTCACACACAACAGAAGGGCTCTAGTTTGGTTTTCTTCCGAGCCACATTTAAGATGGGACTGCAGATAACATTTGATGTATTCCTAATTCCGCATCTCTTAAATTCTAGATGCAAAGGAATGAACTGGCACGACACATGCAGGAGTTTACTCAGGTTCACATGAGAATGATGGCTCAGAGTTTTCAAAATATCAGTGTTACTGCCACAAACCCTGTACCTTTCATCAATGGCTTACCCTTTGAGCCTGCCCTCTTCTCACATGCGTCACATGCCACGTATGATTGTAATCCAGAAGTTGAAAACTTCAAAGAAACTATTCAGCAGTTGGAGGGTCGTTTGGTAAGACAAGATCACCAAATCAGAGAACTCATTGCTAAAATGGAGACTCAGAACACTCACATGGCAGAACTCAAACGTACTATCCGAAATTTGGAAGGAAAGATTACTGAAATGGAAGCACAGCAATGTAATGGTATTTATATTTGGAAGATTGAGAACTTCAGTGGACTTCAGAAAGCCCAGGAAGAAGAGAGACCTGTTGTGATGCACAGTCCTGGCTTCTACACTGGAAAGCCTGGCTACAAGCTGTGTTTGCGCCTGCATATCCAGTTACCAAATGCTCAGCGGTGTGCTAATTTTATTTCTCTGTTTGTCCACACTATGCAAGGAGAATATGACAGCCATCTGCCTTGGCCCTTCCAAGGCACTATACGACTTTCTATTTTGGATCAATCAGAAGGCCCTGACAGGCAGAATCATGAAGAAGTAATGGAGGCCAAGCCAGAGTTACTAGCCTTCCAGAGACCAACAACTCACCGCAATCCTAAAGGGTTTGGTTATGTGACTTTCATGCACCTGCAAACCTTGAAACAAAGAACCTTTGTAAAGGATGATACGCTTCTGGTGCGCTGTGAAGTTCTAACACGTCTAGATTTAAACAGTCTCCGCAGAGAAGGATTTCAAGCTCGCGGTGCTGATGGAGCTATGTAGTTTAAAAGTCTTAACCAGAGGAGTGGAGCCACTAGTCATGTTCTTCCACCACAGATTATGCTTCATTGTCCGTATATGTTTGTAAAGGATCATAATTGCCAACATAGTTGATCTTCACCTGAATAGAATTTTGTTGTTGCTGATACACTTTTTTTTTTCCTGCATGAGGTCATATATTCAATTATTTGGTATTGTTCTCTATTAAAGTAATAAGCTACTTCCGTAGCAAGCTAACTAAATGAAGTGGTGTCAATCAAAACTTAACTGCCATAACAGGAAAGTCCTGTTGACATATCTATACATCTCAGGCAAAACTTTATCAGAAAAGACCTGTAACTGTTCACCTCAGTGCCTTGGAATAGATACTGTATCAGGGAAATAGCTAAATTCATGAAGATGAGGAGGTCTTTTTGTTAGTTTTTTTTTCACAGTCCTTGGGAGAGTTGAGACAGTTCTCTGTATTGACTTACGTAGAAGTTTGAATTGGCTATGCTTCTCGTGAAATCTGAAGTCAGGTTAAGGCTTTGCTCAGAATGCCTAGGGTTGAGGTATGCTTTGACCCTTCCCTTCTGTGCAGGAAGTTGCACGTTGATGTAAAATTGACTAGTATTTCTGAAATGTATGGTAGTGTTGTGGAGAAGGCTAAATAACTCTGAGCTGAGTTTACTGAGGAGAAAGTGCCCCCCAGTTATTTTGATAAATCTTTTTGTAAGTGTGTGCTCTGGGCCCAGAATGTCAGTCAGCATCACCAGAAAGATAAAAGCGTAGCATTTGAATGAAATACCTTTGTGTTGGTGGGATCTCCTAGTGCTGGATATTTTCCAGGTTGTGAGTTGGATACATGAGTGGAGGTATGTACCAGTTGCATAGGGTGAAGCAGAATTGGTTTTACTGTTGTTGAAACCTGAACTTGTTCCCATGGTGAACTTGTTCCCATGGTGAACTTGTTCCCATGGTGAACTTGTTCCCATGGTGAACTTGTTCCCATGGTGAACTTGTTCCCATGGTGAACTTGTTCCCATGGTGAACTTGTGATATACAGCTGTTTGAGTGATCTGCTGGTGTTGTGGATGACTTATGATTTCTGTTGTCTCCTGTGAATTCTCAGGGGCCATATCAACATCCATCTGCTGTGGGTATTTCCTGTACCATTAGACAATAGGAGTTAGGGTATCCTCAACACTTTGGAGGGAAGGAAAAACCTGTTAATTTGACACTGTGAGGAGAAATTGCAATCCTGTTTGCTCTTAGGAAGAAAATCCATAGTTCCTCATTTACCAAACACTAGATTCACTATTGCAAGAATTCAGGTGCTTACTAACATTTGTGTATGTTACTGCTTTCTGTTATTGATTGTGTGTATGTCAAAAAAATGTCAGTTTTGACCAAAGTTAAGTAGTTCAAGTTCAGTGGTGCTAAAAATTTTAACTTACCATGGTGCTAATAAAGTCTGACTCTTGTCTTTAAAAGTGATGAAGAAAAAGGTTCTGCCCACCCCATAACTTAAGTGTAGAATGTGATACTGAAGAAAGAACCAAGCGATACATAAGCATATGTGTATTATTTCTCTAACCTGGTGAAGCAACGTAAAGACTTGAGACACTGCAATTTAAAAGATACAGAAGAGTATTTCAGTTATTTGGCCTTATCAAATCAATGCCATGGGTATCATCAATGGGGAAGGTGTGTATGCTTAATACATACAATGCTAATGAAGGACTACTATAGTGTGTGGATTTGGGAGGATGAAAAATTCCAGGACCCAACCTACCACTTTCATCATATTCAGATGGCTAAAGTTGATTTTGCAGATAGAGCCTACTAGTTGAAGAGGAATTATGTTAAAGAGTATTGTCACTAGTGAAACATAAACTTCCTATCTAATGGTAAATTCAGTCAGTCATTGACTGACTGAGTGTATTCTCTGTGTTTAGAGGACAGGTGAGCATACATTACTCAAAACAAAAAGAGATCCAGGCTTTAAAACTGTCTTCTTAAACCTCTTAAGTAGTTTTTATACTGAACAGCCTCATCCTACTAAACAGCAAGATTCTTTCAGAGTACCTTCAGTTAGACTACTCCTAGTAGTTAAACCATTCTCAACCAAGAGTTTTTAATGTGTATGACAGTGCCCAGGCCCACTGTAACCAGAAGACACTGTACACTAGTACTCTGGTCCTTTTCAAGCTATATTAGTTATCCATGTTCTTCCAAGGTGCTCCAAGACTACCATTCTCCTCTTTTTTTTTTTTTGTGGGGCTGGGGGAGCAGGAGACTTGTAATTTGAGAGCTTCTTCCTGCCACAGTTACTTTCTCAACCCTAGCAATCCTAACAACAAATGTCCTTAATCTGTGTTCTAATAATTTATACCCAAGGCCCACCAAGTGCATTAATACTTTCTTTCCTTTTGAACCTTTGTGTTATGAACTGAATTTTTGCTTTGAGCCTTGTCTGCTAGATCTGACATAGTTCTGCCTCGAGAGGAGCCTCAGTTTGGTGTCAGGTTCAGGAGTTTAAATGATTTGGGTTAATACTGTACAGTAACACAAACCAGTAGAATAGAATGCTAATGCATATATAATACTGCATTGGCCACAGTAACATGGATGTTTTAGTCACTGCTGCTATTCTGCTGTTTTTATATTTTAATATTACCAGGCAGAACTCCTAGTGATTCCAAATTACTGTAAGCCAGAATTTTACATCAGAGACTCTCAGAGCTAATTTGCTAAGTATCAGTTACATTTTACTTTCATGAAAAATTATAAATGTTAATGAAATGTTTATTCATGTATTTATTCCATTTTCTTATTTCTTTCCCCACCTTCCAAGCTACTCATTTTAATGGCAGTTCCAGAACTTTGTCTTACAAATAAGAACTTCAGCTAATGGAAGAATTCAGGAGTCTACGTCTTTGCCATATCTCAATGTGTAGTCTTTGTGACTGTTATCTTGTATTTAAACTTTTCTAAGGTTAGCACAAAGAGATTCAGTTTCTGTGTGAAAATGCATTTTCACTGAAACAGCCTCTCTTCACCTTCCTCCAGATCTCACCTTTTGAGAAATCATTTTATCATGGTGGATTGAGATGTAAGTGCTAGAACTACTTAAATGGAAGTAGAAAGGTATGCAGGGTTGAGAGCTGTTTCTAAAACAAATAGGAAGTAATTAGAGGATTTAACTGCTTACTTGCATAATTTCTTCAGGAATGGAGTTCTTTAGGTCTGTAACTCTTGATGCTTTGCAGCATTACTGGATCTCAAGGTGGTTTAGAGAATGGCTTAGCTTTTTTTATCTCCCAAATTTCAGTTGTCTTGAATGTGGTTTAAGCCAGCCATACTTAATACGTGTCTTTGCAAAGCTGCTATGGCACAAATTCTCCCATTATAATATATTGCAAATGTGTTTTCCTTTTTGCCTCTGAATATCTTCCCCTGCAGGGCAGGGAGAATTCTTTTTCTAAAGATGTTGGTATGTAGTGTATATGTGGGAGCTAAGATAATGTGAGATGTATAGACTTGAACTAGTTGCATCATATGCCTGGTCATGTTTGTTGTGGGATTAAGCTTGCCCATGAAATAAAATGAAGGTGGCCTTTCTGTTCTTATTTAGAGATGCTTTCACATCAAATACATTGACAATGGATACAAAACATGATTCTGGGGTCAGTGTTAAAGGTTTGTATTAGTTTGCATTTGAACAGAATGAAAGTATTCTTGTTTCCTTGGAAATATCAATAGATTAATATATATTTTGTAATTAATTGCACAGCTGTACTTCTGACAGGACTTTAAAAAATAAACTAATTAAACTGTGCACTGCATGCTGCATCTTTATTCCACTGGAGGGCTGTTCAAAAAGGTGAACTGACACAGGTCCGCTGGGGTAGCTTTTCTGTCTTGTTGGCTGGTCTTAATGAGGGATGTACCATATAGCACCATGCAGGCAAAAGATATATTTCAAGATAAAATCTTGTGTAATTTATGAAGGGTAGCGATAATTTTATTCATTACTAGAAGACAGAGCTAGTGCAACTGATAATAAACTCAGTGTTCTGATGATCATCCTGTAATTTAACATGCAATATTGGATGATCAGCATTGAATGCTGAACACAATCACCTCTCGCCACATCCTGCTTGCTTTTTATGCTTATCATAACAACTCTGGGTTGAAGGTTTGTTGTGAGATACTCAGATCAGAAACCAAGGAGAGTTCCTCTGTCAGAGAAATGAGCAGTTGCTTCATGGCAATCTGCTAATTTATCTCAACCACGGAGAGGGGCTGGAGCTGTTTTTTAACAGCATCTGCAGGAATGGGAAATCTTGATTTCAGACTCCATGCCCCATCAAATGTATATTTTGTTCAAGACATTCAAGTTCTTCTGGGAAATGTGGTGGCATTTATTAGACATAATCATTAAGGCAAGTGGAGTAAACGTCAAGTTAATTACAACTTAACTTGGTCCTAACAGCTTTCATGTGTAATGGATGGGAAAGCATGCTCAGATACCATAGAATCACAGACTGGTTTGGGCTGAAGGCACCTTAAAGCTCATCCAGTTCCAATCCCCTGTCACCGGCAGGGACACCTTCCACTAGATGAGGTTTCTCCAAGCACCATCCAACCTGGCCTTGAACACTGCCAGGGATGGGGCAGCCACAGCTTCTCTGGGCAACCTGTGCCAGCGCCTCAGCACCCTCACAGGGAAGAACTTCTTCCTAATACCAAATCTAAATCTCTCCTCTGTCAGTTTAAAGCCATTCCCCCTTGTCCTGTCACTACAGGCCCTTGTCAAAAACCCTTTTCTGGATTTCATGTTGGATACTTTAAGTATTGAAAGGCTGCTCTAAGGTCTCCCTGTTTGTATTTTTGTATCTGACATACTACCTTTATTAATTTATTATCTCTGTCTGAGACTATTACAGCTGTACTGGGAATATATGAGTCATAAATAGGTGCAGGATAAAATGACTCCTTTTCATTCCCACACTGGCTTCCATTGCTTCCTGATCATCTCTATCCCACGATTTGATTATTTCCACATGGTTTTCGGTGGTCTGACCTTCCCTTTCCTAACAGTACTGACCTGCTTTTCAAAATTATTGTTTTCTACTCTTGTAAAGTAAGTCCAGGTGCCATAGCCAAAGCAGAACAAAACAAAGTAGATCAGTGAGTTAAATTTTAAATACTGACACACTTTCTTAATTTCAACGATTAGGATGAGGACAGGCACATGCCTATGTGAAGGACTTTGGCATGAAGGTACAAAACTGCTAGCCCAAAGAACTCTTTTGAGGAGGTGAATCTCACTGAAGGGACTTGCTAAGTAAGGTCAGTTTAAATTCCACACTGCGTGAAGTTTATCACACCTGGGTGTGACACTGAAACTAGCATGACTGTTACGGGTTTTTGACAAGGGCCTGTAGTGAGAGGACAAGGAGGAATGGCTTTAAACTGACAGAGGGGAGATTTAGATTTGGTATTAGGAAGAAGTTCTTCCCTGTGAGGGTGCTGAGGCACTGGCACAGGTTGCCCAGAGAAGCTGTGGCTGCCCCATCCCTGGCAGCGTTCAAGGCTAGGTTAGATAGGGCTTGGAGCAACCTGGTCTAGTGGAAGGTGTCCCTGCCCATGGCAGGGGGTTGGAACTGGAGGAGCTTTAATGGTTTATTACCCAAACAAGTCTGTGATTCTACGATTGTATGGCTATGAATATCTCTGGTGAGGCATCCTCAGCAATTTTATGACAGAACTGTATGGATACAGAGAATAAAACTACCTTACCTTAAGAAAGAGTAGAAAGAGAAGAAAGATTCAGTGTGATGGGGAGCCACTCAATCTAGGTAATTGTCCAGCCAAAGGTAAAAGACAGACTTGAAGAGGTGGTGAAATACCTTCTTTACATTCTGACAGCTCTTCCAAGTTTTCTTGAGTGGGTGAGGGTAGAAGAGACCTGCCCAGTGCCCCTGTCATGGCTCTGTGACGTGGTGAGTGAAGAAAAAGCCCTCCCAGGTCTGTCCCCAGCTTTCCAACCACTCCCAGTTTCACCCAGTTTGCCTGTAAATAGTACAGCCATGCAGATGCTTCTGCATCTAACATGGCTGTAAAAGTGGTGCCTATGACCAGACTCTCGGTGCAGTTTACAGAACAACTTTTCTTCAGTTTACAAAGTAAAACCACCAGCTTTAATTCTCCCTAAAAACCAAAATGATTGAGGAAGAGCACGATTCAGAGTGGCTTGGTGCAAATCTTTGCAAAGTCACAGACACAAAATCAAAATAATTAAAATTATACATACATGTAAAACAAAAGAAATTCAAGTTAAAACCAGGACTGGATTTCTATTAGCCCTAGAGATGATCCAAGAATATGTCAGGAAATAAATAAAGCATTCTAATTGCACCATAAAAGAGGTGCTGCTCACTGATCCAAATGGTTTGGGTAGCTACAGAAAGCAAATGGGTTAGAGCAGAAATGGAAAAAAAGAAAAGCATTCATAAGAGTGAACTGAAATGCTGCAAGGCTGTCATGGTCTACTAGGCTTGGCTGTTACCACAGAGATTCTGAAGCTCCACCGCAATCCATGGCCACCCTAGGGCAGATTCCATCAAATAATTTGGCCTGGTCACTCCAATTTATGAATAGGAGGGCAATTTATCCTAGAATCCATCTGAAGGGAAGACTGCTTAAAACCACATCTTCCTGACCTCCACTGGACTGTGCACACTCTAAGGAGGAGGCAGCCAGTACAACTAAATCTCTCTTCTTCAACATGTAAGCACAGATGGTGATCAAAACACTTGGCATTTCCACAAAGGCCAATAGTTAGGGTGTCTTAAGTGGCTGCAAGAAAAAAATCAAGCCCTCTCAAGTATCTCTTTCAAGATTGGGAAACCACAGGAGACAAGACAATATCCTTGTTTACAAAGTGTGACTTGTGCTCATCACTGGTATTTCTGATGCTTCGTTACCACATAGTAACCTGCTTTCTGTTTGCTACAAAGGCCAAATCCTGACAGGTTGGAGCTGTATTTTTGATGCAGCCAGTGGAGCAGATGACGTTTAACGCCCAACAGAAGCAGGGCAAATTCTGCAGTTAATGTCATAGCATGCAAAAAAACCACCAAAACCAAACATCCTGAAGATTTATCCTAAACTTCTGTTTCCTTGTCAAGACAGATCTATTTACAGCCAGCACCACAGGGACTATATTCACGTGGCAGTGGTGTTATATCCCTATTTTTAATGGAATTTGACATTTAAGGCAGCATTTCGGTTCACCTCTAAGCCTGTAATTACACTCGCAAATCTGCTTAGCAAGACATCGGCAGAGCAACCCTGTGGATTGCTCAAACAGATGGGTTCTGTTCCCATAGAAGCAGCATTTGAGTACCAAGTGATGCTACAGAGCAGACTGCATGCTACAGGGCCTGACACAGACACTTGCAAACTGGAATCACTCATAATCTTCAAAATGAAAAGCAAGACTGCAAAGAACCTTCACTTTACTTTAAAGGCAACACTGCCCTGAGTCAGATACCACTGGAGGTCAGAAGCACTTCATGAATACACTACCAGAACAGGATTCCTTTCTACTACCTGCCAGTTATCTGTGGTTTCACAAGTACTAAAAAGTACCAGAGCAGCCTAAGGATGAAATCATCTGGAATCACGATGGGCCAGTGCTAAGGAAGCACCTTTATGCCTGCCACACAAGTGCAGGCTCTGCCCAGTGTCTTCTTGCCAAAGGAACCCATGTGAATTTCTCCTTCCATTGTAGCCTTCCAACAACATTTTGAGAGCAAATTGGTGCCAAATGCCACGATGCTCAGGACTATATATTCCCACAAATTAGACACTTACACATCCTTTACACCCAATTGACACCAGCACCCCCAAAGATGTCACTGGAACCAAATACAATCGATATGAAATACTCAGCTCAGCTGGGACTCCATGAGTTCTCTTTGGGTCTGGGGCAAAAAAAAGTTGGATCTGGATTTTTCATTCATGCCCATGGGGGAGGTAAGGTGAAGGATCTCCTCTCACAAGCCAGCTGAGCAGGCCTTTCTGCAGGATGCAAAGTTTCATCCCTGAGTTCAACTTTAAAAGAGAAAAACGCCATCCTCAGCCATCCCTGGCGTCAGGAGCAAAGAGGACATGTAGCACAGAGCGCTGGGCTGCAGGAGCAAAGAGCAAACAAGTAGCACAAAGCTGGGAGAGAAGTAGAAAACCAGAAAGAGGCTAATTTGTATCATAACAAAGAAACAGAAGGAAACCTGAAGTTTTGAACTAAGTAGAGGGAGAAAGCTTACAGAAGGAAGTGTAGACAGTGCTCATTTGGGAACAGCCTGGTACCGTCATCAACAATGATCCCAGACCAGCAAGAAAAACAAATCTAGAGAGTACTAGCAAATCCAGAGAGTACTCCTAAAGAAACAGAAGATCCCTCCAGGCCATTTCAATGACATGAGCAAAGTTTGATTTTTTTTCTTTTTTTTTTCCCCTCCATCAGGGATGACACAACACATTGAATATACATACAGTTCTCCTCTCATCAGCAAGCTTCTAGCTGACTGATGTGCAGTTCAGCTCAGCAGGCTCCTGCCTACCTGCTGCCATGACTCCCTCTGGCCCGTCAGGAATATTGGGCTCACTGGAGCACTGTCTGTGGCTAAAACTGGGCTGCAGGAGGAGGCATTTATCAGTACTGTCTGACTCCTCAATCACAATTCCTGTATGAATCATGGAGGCCATTGCCAGGAGCTGAATATCCGAGTGAGCATTGGCAACAGTGTGGCGGCGGATGCTACCGCATTTCTCCAGGTAAGCCTCACCCTCTTGCTCTGTCAGAGGGGTCAGGGCCATCTCACCAGGCTGCCGACTCGTCATCAAGTGAGATGAGTAATTTGGTGCACCAGTCTTGGGACGGGATCTGGAGTATCGTCTCTCTGGAAGAGAAAAAAGAAGCAGGAAGAGTCAATAGGGCACAGACAAAGCATTGCCCCAACTGCTAGGCTGGCCTTCCCACTTCATTACTATCAGGTTATGTGGTAGTTAGGAACTATTTATCTCCTGCTAATGCTGGCCTTTGGGAACAGACAGGGCTGCTAGGGAGCCACAGAATGTCTCACCTCATTACCACTGGGTACTTATTAGTTATGAACCATTAAGTTAGTTATAAATGATCTTCTGATATTATTGGTGAGGCCCTGGCACAGTTTGTCCAAAGAAGCTGTGGCTGCCCCTTCCCTGGCAGTGTTCAAGACCAGGTTGGACCGGGCTTGGAGCAACCTGGTCTAGTGGAAGGTGTCCCTGCCTGTGGCAGCAGGTTGGAATTGGATGAGCTTTAAGGTCCCTTCCAATCCAAACTTGTGATTCTATGATTACTGTCAAGGGTTTGGGAAGGAGCCACCTCCCATCCCATGGTATGGCAACAGGGCTGCTGCCCATAAGAGAAGTAATTCACCAACTACTAAGTGCAACAAAGGGACTTCCTTTAGCACCTTGATGGTCTCCTTTTTTACCCAGCAAGGTGAGGACCAACTAGGAGCTCTCATGCATAGGTTTCCTAAAGCAGCACAAGTCCAAGAAACATTCTGTGAGCATGTAAGTTGCTGTCACCTTCTTTAGAAAATTTCTCACAGGAGTGACAGGACAAGGGGTAATGGGTTAAAACTTAAACAGGGGAAGTTTAGATTGGATATCAGGAAGAAGCTCTCTACCGTGCTGGTGGTGAAGCACTGGAATGGGTTGCCCAAAAAAGTGGTAAATGCTCCATCCCTGGCGGTGTTTGAGGCTAGCTTGGACAGAGCCTTGGGTGACATGGTTTAGTGTGAGGTAACCCTGCCCATGGCAGGGGGGCTGGAACTAGATGATCTTAAGGTCCTTTCCAACCCTAACTATTCTATGATTCTATGCCAATAGCTGGTGTCAACATGATATTCCTGATGATTGCATTGCACTGGCTCTCCAGCTCCCTAGGGAAAGGTGACTCTGCTAGCATTATCCCACTGTATTTTCAAAGGATTATGCAAGAAAAAGAACATTTCATCCGCTTTAAAACATATTAGATTTGGGGTCTGGACACTGGCAAGACCTAACAGCACACAGCAACAGCCCACAAAATCTAGAAGGCAAAGGCACGGAAGAGAAAGGCAGGACTTTTGGAGCACAGGTTTAAAACTAAAACCTAAGATGCAGTCCCCAGCCCTGTATCATTTCAATTCTGACACTGACAGCTTTAAGAAAAGCACAGGTCTGAGTATGTCTCTTGGCTCGCCGTAATTCAGGTTGAATCAGATAGCATTACTTTTCACTTGCTGCCTTCTATGGCCATGCAGCATGCTATGTGGCATTAAACACCTCATGTGGTCTATTCATAAAGCAGCTGATAAACCTGTTCCCTACCTGTCTTCCTGTTTCTCACCAAATTCCTTGAAGCGCAGGATCTCATTTCATAAAGCCATAGAATCATAGAATGGTTTGGGTTGGAAAGGACTTCAAAGCTCATCTGGTTCCAACCCCTGGCCACAGGTAGGGACACCTTCTGCTAGACCAGGCTGCTCAAAGCCCACCAAGACTACAGAGCCTAAGAGACAAAGTAACAAAATACAAAGCAACACACTTGTAACTGAAGGTTATAAGAGAGTTTTGGAAGCTTGCGCTGGGAAGAAAAGCAGAAAACTACATGTTGCTGCAGAAAGGAACAGGTGAGCAGCCAGAACTCCACCACTGGCGGCTGCCAAGTTATGACAGCACTTCACCCGACTGCTGTTAATAATACATTCATTCTAAATGGTTCATTTAATGCTTAAGAATACAGGCAGTTATTGGCTGGTTACAATAAATATACTTTTTAGGTGTCACCTGCATCTCAAGCCACAGCAAGCTGTAGTGTTGGAACTGACTCTTTTAAGGAAAAAATATCCAGAGATTATTTCTGTGCAACAAAATTAAAATCCTTCATGAGAAGCAGGTAAAAATTAGGATGCACTCTAAATATTCACTTATTGCTTTATTTTTCCCCATTTACTTTCTTGGCCACAACAGACAGTCTCTTAAGGGAGCTGTCATTCATAGTTTGACTAGAAGTGTTATTTCTATTTTGGTGCATTATGGCCAGGAATATAAACTGGGAGGAATTTTTTAGGGATTTTTTGCCAACAAACTCAAATCAGTAGTGATGTTAAGGTTTAACGCATTAGGCTTAAAACACAGGGTGGTTGTTTTATCTTCTGCCCTATTCCCTCTACGAACCCCTTCCCTTTCATACCCATGCCTGCTGCATTCCTCTCTCACTTTAAATCAAGTTTAAGATACTTAAAACCTTATGTGCGTCCACAGCTGTGATCAAACATTGTACTTCTCAACACTCATTTGTCTTAAAGGCTCTCCAGTCCAGACGGCTATTTGGCCTCCACAGCTTCTCTTGAGAATCAAGCACCTTCAAAGCTCAACAACCCATTTCTAAAAAGCTACTAGAGGGAACCTACCAGGCTTCATCATCATTACAGGCTGCCCGGTGAGAGAAGAAACTGGTTCTGAGAAAAAGATGACAGAAGGAGGGACAGAGGAAGAGAATGAGGTTTGGTTAGAAGTGGGACTTATTGAGAAGAACCAACCACCACAGCAGCACTTTGAAATACCAAGAATATTTGCAGAGAAGTGCTGCTCTGCTGTCAGTGTTGTGTCATGCAAACAGAAGTTCATTCTTTCCTCTTGCTCAGCACAGGGTGGAGTGGGGGCAAAAGGCCACCTTGGAAATACACACAAATAAATGACAGCTAAAATAGAAGTAAATACAACTATATTAAGGCACGTAAACTTTACAAGGCCAATTCGTGTGAAAATTTGCTTTTGTCACTAATGACATGTTCAGCTGGTGGAAATCCAGGATGGTTGGAAACTTCAATACTGGTCAGAAGGCTACCTTCCAAACTATCCCAGCAGCATGTAGGTGTCCATAAACAGCAAAGCAATCGAGTTAGTCAAATTAGAGGCACAGATCATCTGCGTCATAAGTCCTTTGAGTGCAAGACCATATTTTCCCCTGTGCTGCTACGGTGTACTGAAAGACAGGTTGTGTGTCTCCAGCTTGCTACAATCTGCATCTGCACAAAGTCTAAAGCTTATAAAAACAGAGGAAGACTAGAGCTTTCTTCATTTGTTCTACTGAAATCTTCTCGACTATCAAATCAGTACCACTACACCCATTTCCTAGCTAGCCAATCCTTTCTGGCTGGCCACGTGTGTAAGCAGAAAGAGCTCCTGGATCATGTGTGGAGGAGTTTTCCACAGTAGGTATCCATTTCCTGAAGTGAAGTGCCAGTTTTCTCACCTAGACCCATTTATCCACAGTTTAAATACAAATTTTTAGTTTTTTTCCTTTTTTTTTTTTTTTTTAAACAGTTTGATTTTGAAGGACTTGGGTTGGAAGGAACCTTAAAGCTCATCTAGTTCCAACCCCATGCTACAGGCAGGAAGACCTTCCACTCAGCCCTGTTGAATTTCATGAGATCTGTTACTGGTCCACCAAGTGGGCCAAGATGCTTTAGCCTTTGATTTCTGTTTCTCATGGAGCTATGCACTGTCAACTTTCTAGCACTGCCTTACACTCCAACAAGAGCTTCTGTATGATGCACATGACTTACCAAGCAAGCAGGTGTTACCAGAGAAGCCATGATCCTCACACAAACCCAAGTACGGTGATACTACTTGCTTGACAAGTTCTTCCAGCTGTAAGTAGCCCTCACTGGGTCCAGTAGGCTCATGGACACTCTGAAATTCAACCATTAAAAGCAACATTATTCTTACCTACTTCTGAGTAACATTTTGGAGTAAAGCCTGGCATCTGTCAAATATCTCTGCACTGGAATAATTCAACCATATCAGTAGACCACTTGGAGAAGCACAGTTGATAAGCCCAAATGGAGCTTTTGGGTGCCATCCTGGTCAACCTCCATGTTCAAGTCATAGCTATAACCCCATAGACATCATGTACCTAGCTGTCTTTTTTCTGACCAAGGGGTAGGTAGGTACAAGGTACACTCACACCAAGGATTTACTAGTTCTACCAGGAAACAGATCTTCACAGAAAAGACTTAACATATCTTTGGCAAAGCACTGCTCCTTTCCTAGGCAGGACTGCAAGAAAGGCACCCTCTGTGGTTCAGCTTACAGCTGTGAAGATGGTAGATAACACTAACCAATTTAACAGTAATTTCAGAAACTGTACACAGGCTTAACTTCCTGCTAAGCCTCAGTAAGCTTTTCTTTCTAACACCCTCTTTGACCTCAAGATTCTTTTAATAAAATATTTCAGGGAAATTAAGTTGACACTTTAGTATATTCTGCTATTGAAGTCTGTGTCACTGGGAACATCAGAACAGCAAGAACTCACACAGAAATACCAGCTTAGCTACTTTGCAATTTTGATTGCACTTGAGGAAGTTTTATTCCCTGCCACTCTTTACAAGGTACACTGGAAAAGAAATAAAACTGGAAGAAACCCAAACAGCCACCTGGTTAACATGGTACTTTGCAGGACTGTCAGGCTGTGTTACATAAAAAGATAAACTAGCTGGTATAGCCAACTGTGCTTGGCATGTTTGGAAAATATTCTCTTGAGGTCTGGATGAAAAAATTAGTCCTCCCAGAAGGTCCAAGAGAGGCCTTTGGAAGATGTATAACATTTTGCCTACTGCCAAAAGGTATTCCCCCTCTCATGGGAGGTGCTGCTTAGCACCCCAGCCAGTCAGGGTGCTGGTGTCAGGCAGTCAGCAGTCACAGCTCATCAGAATTCCACAGTTCACTGTGACGGAGCCTCACCCTGACATGGTAAAGCTGAGAAACAAGGAGAAACAGGGCACAAAGAGGTCTTCAGAGAAGCTGGGAGATGAAAATATATGTCAAAAAAAAAAAAAAATCCCATGACTGTTCCTAGCTGGAGGGGAGAGGTACCAATTAAAATACAAACACCAAAGAGCAGAACCCAGCCCTTTCATGGCAACTTCCTTACCTGTTCCCAGGGAAACTTAGGACATTCAAATTCAGCTCTCATTTCTACATTTAGCACTCCCAAATTAGCATACATTGCTTCCCCTTCATCACACTGTCTTCCCTCCTCACTCTCCAGTTCAATGAGACTGAGATAACCAAGGAGAGTCAGACAAAGAACAGAGGCTTCCCACCTGCAGAACTAACAGCATCTGGACAATGGAAGCTGGAAGCTTTGTCTGGACCAGAGGAAGAATTTCTTCCAACTTTACTTTTAGCAACACCAAGTCTCTGAAGCCAAGAAGAGCAATCTGACGGATTGTCAACTCCTGACCCTAAAAAACACAGAAGGCAAAGTCCAAGAATTGGTGAAGGGATGTGTAAGCATCACATCAACACATGTATACAAACAGAGAGAAAGAATCTATCTTGCCCTTGCTGCTGTGGCAAAGCACCCCCAGCTGATAAGGTCGAGGATTCATAGTACTCTTTGGTCACTTCCCTCTCAGTCTCTGTCCCACACAAATTCCGAAATAAGTAACACCTCACCTGAGAGGCCACTAGGCTTGGAATGAAGCCAAAATCGGTCTGTATTTCACCAAAAGACTACATATTCATAAAACTCAACTGTCACCCAATTTGTTCACAACATCCAAAGGCCAGATGGACGCAGCTCCTGCTTTTGAGCTGAGAAACCAGAGAAGGTCTGGTAGGGAAAGAGGTTGGTACAGAGTATTCCTTAACTAAGCCTACATCTGGTCTGTGCTGGATCCTCTTTTTGGTCAAGGTCTACACTTTAGACCTTGCTGATATGACAAAAATCCACAAGTCAGTCTATTACAGGTTTTAGGATTTAGGCTGCAGCAAAGCTAGCAAGACTGCTTGTACCAAACATCGTTTTAAAGAGCAACAGCTTTGATCATTTTAAGGAGCAACAGGGTGCTCTGTATCCTCCCTGTTACTCTTCTACATCAACAACACAAGTGAGCAGGCTTAACAGATGAAGATGATGTAATGTTTCTCAGCATACTTAAACGCATTTGGACTCTGTTAGGCATTCTGGTGTTACTGCCTTTTCCTCTGCTATGCTTAACTTCCACACAGCTTTCTCTTGCCCCACTGGAGGTCAATGGCAGAAATTTTCCTTCCAGCCCTGCCCAGCAATTTCTAGCCTTAAGAATTTCTCTTGTTCTTCCCAATTACATTAATCTCTGCCCCATGGTCTGTTTGGGAATCATTTTATGGTCTCCATAACACACTCAACATGGCAAATATTTAGCTGGAAGGAACTAAAAGCAGTTAATCGTTAACTCATAATGGGTTTAATGTCATAATTAACAGCATTAATATGTAAATACAAATTAAATCCAAGAGTCTGGAGGGCAGCTCTGCCATAATAAAAACACTTTGCTGTTTTAAACCATCATGTATTTAGAAACACAGAGGTGTAGAAAAGACCAGTATATATCTCTGAACTGTATCTGAGCAGCTGCACACTTTTTATTTATATCATGCAGTTTAGTCCCATTAACTTCATACCCTATTTCAAAATGCAAACATCTCGTCATGCCAAACAAAACAAAATTTGCTATTCTTTTTCCACATCAAGTAGTTACATCAACAGCTGCAACTATATGAAAGCCAGTGACCTGTTTACATAGTTTCCCTCTGTACAGCAATTTAACCAACTTGGCCGGCTTAAAGGTCATATTTCTGTAACAGCTATGAGCCTCGGGTTTAAACTTAGCTGAAATAGGAAGTTACTTCTAGTTACTACCTTCAGTATCATACGCTCACACATTCAGCTGACTTTCATTCTGAATGGGCAGTCCCTGAAACCACAGAAGGGCACAACCAAATAATCACATTGACATTTGCAGCAAAGTACAGGGAACCAACCATAAACTGACTTTCCCATCTTCCAGAGCAGCACATAAAGAACTGCGGCTTGGTGAAAAAGATTTACTAGATGAGCTCTCTTCACACGTGGCAACATGATGTATAAATAGGAACATACAGTACCCTTTTCATAGGAAGAGCCCAATCTTGTTATTAGGGCACTGGCCTGGGATAAGAGCAATTTCTTATTCCTTGCTGCACCAGCAACTCTCTCTGTTGCAGCCTAGGAGAGCTCACCCAGAGTCAAATTCTTATCATAGCATCACAGAATGGTTTGGGTTGGAAGGAACTATAAAGCCCATATAGTTCCAACCCCCTGCCAAGGGCAGGGACACCCTCCACTAGACCAGGTTGCTCAAAGCCCCATTCAATCTGGCTGTATTCTTGGATGTATTTAGGTGGTTTAAATCCATACATTTATGTAGGCTACAGAGCTTTAAATATGCTGTCTGTCACATTTCAGTTCACCTGTTAAATGGCAATACTTCCCTAACTTTACAGCTTCTGTGAAATAATTGAGTGACTCAGATATTGTGACATGACAAATACAGTAAAAAAGCTATTCTTTCAAAGAACTTCAACATCCCATAGTAAATCTTTCACCACCTAGTTACTACCAAAACCTGCACCCACTGTACAGTAACTTTTGTTCAGTTTCTCATTAGAGACACTTAATAGGAGTAGAATAATTTTTTCTGGTAAGTGGCAGAATTAGCATCAGTGGGTATGACAGACAAGGGAGGATATTATAATTGTGCAGTTTTACCTGCCAAACACCTACCTTTAAGCATCTGCAGCAAGGAAAGAATAAAAATAAACACAGCAGAAAGGTTAGTATCTGGTTTTGCAGAAGTCCTTTCTCTATTAGGAAATGCCAGCTTTAACAGGATTAGAGCAAAAGGACAACCTTTGAGCTTCACCTGCTGCCTTTCAAACAATATAAGAGAAAATAATTTTAAAGTGCTCTGGAAAGCAGTGTCTTGCAATAGAGTCAGAAGTCAAGAGGAGGAGGCTAGCATTTCCAAGAACATCAGTCTCCTCATGAGGTACATTTTTCTTTTCCTGTCATGGAAAAGATCAAAATAGGCTGGGGAGGTAATTGCAATGCTTGTATGGAAACCCTGTCTAAAACTACATTTAAAAATGATACACTTCCAATGGGATACTCAGCTTTCAAAATGCCCAGTAAACAAGTTTTACATGAAGGTGTTCATTCATCCTCTATCCACAGATTTACTTGTCCCCTTATTAAAGCTTAAAAAAATCCCAATAGAGGATTTTCCAAAGGCACAACTGGGACATAAGCCCTCCAAAAGTAGCTAGGGTGAGTTAAACACATTTGTTCCTGATCTAGTCTTCAGACTTGTCCCTCTGAAGACAAGCTGTTAGTATTATCATTTGCACCAACAGCCCCAGCAACTTAAAAGCAGAAGAAATAGAAATACGAATGGCACAGAGCTTCAGCCTAGACAACATATCATCCAATAGTTTCAGCATTGAAGCTTAGCTAAGCACAGAGAGAGGGCAAACGGGAATAAATTCAGCCCAAACTGTGCTTGCCCAGTAGATTTTACCAGTTCTTCTTACACAGTTAATGCTACTCTGCTTCCTCCCAGATACAGTTTAAAGGTTTTGAGACCTGTTTAGCTACTGGCCAAAAAGTGCTGCTGGAACAGAAGAGAAGTTTCTATGTGCTGATAGCAGATATTGTTATTACATTGCCTCACCTGACTGAAGACTGAAGACTGAGTTATAATTAAGGTTACCTGGACTGGGTAGAATATTGCCTGGAGTGTAGGAAGAGTCTCTGTAAAATAGTGATCCCAGATTTCAGACAGGACATCAATGCGATCCTCACCTACAACAACAGATTTGGACCAAGAGCTTTAGCGACAGGAACACCAAAATCAAGTTGAATTTTCCCACTACTCTCTAAATCCCCCCAATAAGAGATACAAACCCACCCTTCACAGTTTCCATCCAAAACTGGACATCACTCAGCTGGCCTTCACCTTAACAGGCAGAGACACAAGACTGTGGCCATAAATTGCCTTGTCCCTTACTGCAAAGAAGACAGCTTTGTATGAAACATGAGATGATTTCCAGCAACAAAGTGAAACCCCTCTTTAGTTGGAGGCTTTAACTCTACAGCAAAGGATTGCAAATCTCCCAGCTCACAGCTAGCATGCTTAACTAGCATGGGAGCACAGCCATGTGTTAGCAGGTGAACCCGACAACCAGCAGGTAAATCATAGAATCACAGAACGGTTTGGGTTGGAAGAGACCTTAAAGCTCATCCAATTCCAACCCCCTGCCACAGGCAGGGACATCTTCTGCTAGACCAAGTTGCTCCAAGCCCTGTCCAACCTGGCCTTGAACACTGCCAGGGATTGGGCAGCCACAGCTTCTCTGGGCAACCTGTGCCAGCACCTCACCACCCTCATAGGGAACAACTTCCTAATATCTCAACTCAATCTCCCCTCTGTCACGTTAAAGCCATTCCCCCTTGTCCTGTCACTACAGGCCCTTGTCAAAAGCCCCTCTCCAGATTTCTTGTCAGCATCTTTAGGCACCGGAAGCTGCTCCAAGATCTCCCCAGAGTCCTCTCTTCTCCAGGCTGAACAAGCCCAGCTCTCTCACTCCTTGTCCCTCTTGTGTTGACAGCCCTAGAGCTGGATGCAGCACTGCAGGGGAGGTCTCACCAGAGCAGAGCAGAAGGGGAGAATCCCCTCCCTTGACCTGCTGCTCACTCTGCTGGTGATGCAGCCCAGGACATGGGTGGTTTCTGGGCTGCAAGCACACACTGCTGGGTCATGGGGAGTTTCTCATCACTCAACACCCCCAAGTCCTTCTCCTCAGGGTTGCTGTCGATCCCAGTCCCACCCAGCCTGCAGCGGGGCTTGGGACTGCCCCAACCCAGGTGCAGGACTTTGCACTTGGCCTCGTTGAACTCCATCCTGTCAAGGTCCCTGTGGATCCCATCCCTTCCCTCCAGCATTGTCAACCACATCACACAGCTTGGTGTCATCAATAAACTTGCTGCGGGTACACACAATCCCACTGTCCATGTTGCTGACAAAGATGTTGAATAGTGCCAGTCCCAACACCAGCCCCTGAGGAACACCACTCAACAATGGTCTCCATTTGGACATCAAGCCATTGACAGCAACTCTTTCAGTGTGACCATCCAGCCAATTCCATATCCACCAAGTGGTCTGTCTGTTAAAACCATGCCTCTCCAGTTTAGAAACAACAATGTTGTGCAGGATACTGTCAAATGCCTTGCACAAGTCTGGGTAGATGACATCTGTTCCTCTTCCCTTATTCACCAGTGCCACAGCCTCATTATAAGAAGGCCACCAAATTTGTCAGGCACAATTGTAATGTCCAACATCAACTGTTCTGCAGCAACTGAGTCAGGGGGGCCATTTACAAGACCTGAGACCCTGCTCCCAAGGACATACACCATAGTCAGGAGCTTGATAAGACACAAAGCCACTGCGCTCCTCTCAAATATGGCACTTGGGAAAGTTCCAGAATTAAATCCACTTGTGGTCACCCCTCCTATGACTCCAACAAGAACAAATATCCCCAAATATTTAAAATGAAGGCAGACTAAGTTATGCAACTCCAGATTCCTATAACAGGAATACAACTGTGGTCAAAAGCCTATTATTAAGAAAAAATGCTTTACTGAACATAATGGTTTGGATAGACTTAAATTACACGCATAGGCTTGACTTGCAGACCTGTGTGTTCCTCAGCATTTCGGCCCAAAACTTTTAAGTTTCTTACATTTTTCCCATCCCCCAAAAGGCCAAGGGTTTGCCATGTTTTTCAAGCTTGGGATATATTCCCTAAAAATGTCAGGTGCAAATACATACCCAGGTTTAATAATACAGGATTCTGACAAAAGGATTTTCCAGGATACCTTCTATAGGGCCTCAGCTGGAGCTCACAGCAGTCAAGGCTCAAGGAACAGTAATGGAAGGCAGCTGCTCAAGACATCTTTAAAGGCTCAGCCTACATGAGAACTAGAACAAAGTACAATTGCAGCTCAAAGGAGCCTTATCACTGTGTACTAAAGTGCTTTCCCCATCTGGAGGCTTCTTCTTGGGCTTGGACTGTGCTTGTCCATGGGTTGCACTGCTTAGGACAAGGCCAGAGAACAGAAAGCCAGCAGGACCATATCCTGCAGAAGTTTCCTTCTGAGCAGAGTGTCCAACAACCACCATAGGAGGGTTCAGAGGAAAGCTTCATGGTGTCAGGTATGATGCCAGCCTTAAAAATGCAACTGCAGGCAAATGAGCACCTACCCAACACCCCCATAACAGCTACCCAGAAACTGCCAACAGAAAGTCAACAGGAAACAAATTAATTGAATGTTTCATTCCCTCCTCTGCCTCCTCCCCACAGCTGCAACACTTTAGTGTGTGGAGCCAGAAAGAAATGTCGTAGATCACTTCTCCTTCTGGAGGAGAAGGGGAAATGGTTTGTTTCTTCAAGAAATCATAAATCCTGCAGGCATTGAAAGAGATTCTGACAGGCGTATAAAGAAAAATCATGTTAAAGTAAGGCTGTGATTTGAAAAACAGACACAGTAAAACATTGTTATGCCCTGCAGCAGGAACATTATTCTGTCTCTGATTTCTGGGACAGTAGGAATTTTCCAGGAAAACAGAGCTAACCAAGAAGCATGTACAAGAAGTTCTTGCTGTGACCACAAGAGCTGCACCAAGCCTACACATTATGAAAGAAAGGTGACCATGAGTCATCTCCTTAAGGTAAAATGCACAAGTCTGCCTTTTTACCTCCGTCAACAGGACCAGTGCTGAAGAAGCAGGCACCAGGCAGGAGTGCCTGCACAGCTCCTTCAGGATCTGAGTCCTACAGCCTGCTGGCTGAGTAGAGCACTCAGTTGGTGAAGAACGGTGCAGAGGAATCTGGCACCAACAGTGAGACAAGATGATAAGACTGTAAGTGCCTACTGGCATTTAATGACCCAGATACAGCAGGTTGGTAATTAGCAAGGGATCTTCCCTATAGGCTATGAAAACAGGTCGAATCAACCAGCAGCCTAGTTTTGAATAAAGACACATACCCGAGACAGCTTGCTGTGCTTGAGCAAACTGTTAATAAATGACTAAGCCCACACACATCCAACACGGAGTCACCACACCACGCTAGCCTCATCCAGAGGCTCTGCAAGCATCTGTAGCCCAGTGGTTTGAACAGAACTCTATGTGTGATCAACTTCTTTCCAGAAGGATTTAATTCCCTGAGTGTTTTTTCTATAAATTTACACAAAATCTGTCAGATCAGCTCTCAAAAGCATGACACAACAACCAAAATTATACTTCCATCAAGCTGCAAATCATACTGCGAAATAAAACGCAGAACTGCCCTCAGCAGTTCTGCAACAGGATCTGTGTCCAGTCCAGAACTGCTTTGTGCAAGTTCAGCTGCCACAGAAGCTGATGCTCCTGCCCTCATAACGGAGAGGTAGCTGGTGGAAGCATTGCAGCTACATGGTTATTTAAACAGCACACCACTCCTTAAGTCTCATGAGGGCTGCAGTGCAACCTGCTCCTGACAGGTTGTGTGACAGCCCAAGACAGTACCAGAAAGGGCTGCATGTTTTTCAGACATGCAAATCATCTCATCTGACCAAACACCAAAGCACAATTCTCTTCCAAAACAGGATTCTTACTATACTTGCCTTCACACAGCTTAACCTTCTCCTCTACGAACAGCAAGCCTTTCACAAGGAGCTGGTTCTGCCAAGAGAGAAGAGAGATATTCATTTGCCTTTTCTGAATTTAAAGTAAACATGAAATATTTCTTTTTTTAGGTGCTAACCCCTTTGCATGCAGTTATCTAAAGGATAAAAAAGGATAAAGATGAGTCATATCACAGAATCATGCAATCACAGAACAGTTGGTGCTGGAAAGACCATTTATTTCTAACACCCTGCCACAGGTAGGGACTCTTTCCACTAGACCAGGCTGCTTCAAGCCCCATCCAACCTGGCCTTGAACACTGCCAGGGATTGGGCAGCCACAGCTTCTCTGGGCAAGCTGTGCCAGGGCCTCACCACCCTCACGGGGAAGAATTTCCTCCCAGTATCTCATCTCAGTCTCCCCTCTGTCAGGTTAAAGCCATTCCCCCTTGTCCTGTCACTACAGGCCCTTGTCAAAAGCCCCTCTCCAGATTTCTTGTTGGCTCCTTTAGGTACTGGAAGCTGCCCTAAGGTCTCCCTGGAGCCTTCTGTTCTCCAGACCAAGCCGAAAAAGCTCTCTCAGCCTGTCTCCAGAGCAGAAGTGCTCCAGCCCTCGGAGCATCTCTATGGCCTCCTCTGGACTTGCTTGAGCAGGTCCATGTCTTATAATAATTTCTTTATTGTAATATTTTTTATAACATAGTACTTTCTGCCAGTCCTGCCACCAGACATGGTCTCACTGCAAGAGCTGCAAACTTATTAACCCCTCTTGTTCAGCCAGGCATGAGAAGAGACACAGCAGACAGTTGAACCACTTGCCAGAAGTGGGAAGAAAGGAAGGATCTGTCCTGGGTCACAGGGAGAGACTCAAGAAAATAAAACGGTTTTTATTATAAGAGTGCAGGTACATAAGTTATATCTCAGCCATATGATTGAGGTGATCAAAGAGCCAAACTTTACCATATATGCCTGTTTGCAGTTGAGGACATCTAAATATCTGATAAGCTTTCTGTCCCCATTCCCCCAAACAAAAGAATGGTGCAACACCAACACCTACCTTTTGTTCTCCCAAAGCACTAGGTGTATCAGTTATTCTGAAAAGCCTTAAGAATCCCTGAGAAAGGAGCTGCTATCACCATGTAATATGCTATTACTGCATCCTAAAAGGTCCAGTCATACCACAGAAATCATACTGATAGAGAATAAAGCCCTCTGTCCCTCTGAAAAGGATTCAATATCAGGGTAGCACAAAATAAAGGGAATAATAAGAAGGAAACATTGCTCTGTGACATCCTCTGCTTATACTTGTACTTCACTCTCCAGAACAAAAGAAAAACTTGCCACTAGAGAGTTCTACTTGTTAGCATCAGAAATCACTGAAATGTGTAGAAAAGGAAGGGCCCTTCCTGAAACAGTATCTAAACAGGCTGTAGAAGTCTTCTGCAAGTAGGTTGAGGCTGAGGGACTGGAGAGACCACCATACATCCTATCAGTAAGGAAACATCTCTGGATGCATTGTCCTAGTGGAGAACTTATCTTCAAAAATTTGCCAGGTAGGAAAATGCTGAAATTAATAAATTCAAGATATTTCTTTTGCTTTGAAATCTCACCTCATGTAAGGTGAGGTCTGAGACCCTTTGGGCCTGGGTGCCACTTCAATACCAGAGAAAAATCTTTCCATTGGCATCTTTGTCAATACTTCAGCAAAAAAGCCTGGAAAAAAAGAATAAGCCATGCAAAATCACCAGCTGCTTCACATGTTGTGGATAGCAGGGGGGAACAACCATGAAAAGTTTCATCTCAAGACAAGACCATATGGACATTGTCTTCTTCATAGTGTGAAAAAAAAGTGCAGTGTTATATAACAGGAAGGAAATGGGGACCTTCCTGTGGCTGTTGTCCCATCTCACGGCTATTTCATCCACATTAAAACATTAACCCATGTTTTGCTACACTGGTTTGTTTGCCTTAAATGAGCCAGAAGTGAGCACTTCTAAGATGCTGCTTAAAAAAAAAAAAAAAAAAAAAAAAAAAGGAAAAAAGAAAAAAAAACAAAAAAAATTACAAA
>WYDI02036747.1:0-13863 GCA_009867235.2 Psittacus erithacus | reverse complement strand
AAGCCCCTGTGTCCAGCCTGGCCTTGAACACTGCCACGCATGGGGCAGCCACAGCTTCTCTGGGCACCCTGTGCCAGTGCTTCAACACCCTCACATTAGGAGATATTCTACTAAAGAACTATTTTAACTGTGTGACCAACAGCATTTTACATGAAGCAGCCTCTGAGCTTACACCAGAAGTCAGAAACAGTCCCCAAAGCAAATGTATTGTCTCTGCCTAAAGTAGAAGCGCCACATGTATTTCTGAACATCTGATACTGCAGACTAATGGCAAATGAAGATGACAATGACTGTATGAAGGCACTGCAGAAAACCCACTGGACTTCAGCGCCCTCCACCAGCCCTGGCCACTCCTACCGAGCTGAGTTTCTAAACATTTTCCACAGATAGAGGTGTAAGCTCAAGATCTTTGTGCTTTAGCCATGGCACCCCTTGAATTACGTATGAGTTTTGCATTTCAAACACCAACTTCTTTCCTAATTCTACCATCTCTTCCCAAAATGCACAATACACACCTTTTGTTTAACACACTACAGAGAAGAACACATAAGCCTGGAAAACACTTCTTGAAAGAGATTTTTGTTCAAAGCCCTGCAGTCAGCATGGGGGAACTCTTTGAACAGCTCAGCTGATTTATTTAGCCATATAGGGCAGTGAGTTTGATCTTTCAGCAATCATCCATGTAATCCTTGTATTGCTCTAGCAGGTGTGATCAGTTGGTTTCGACCCAGTGGGCATTCTTTGAAACAGCACTTGAATAAACTGTGTGTTTTACCCAAGAAATACCTGAATTAGATTTAGTGCTGTTGCGAGCATTAAGTGAAATAGACACTTTTCATGTAGATAATAATGTTTCATTTGTAAAAGCACATTGCAGGCCATTTGAGAAAGGGGAGAATAAAGAGAGGAACCTGGCAATGAACAACCTCCTTGGAGTCAGAGACTAAACCCATGAAGATCCAAAAACCCCAAAGTTTCTACTGGGCTGTGCTATATAAAGTCCTCTTCCCTACAGGAACTCCTGTCTATATCACAAACAACAGGACATAGAGCAGTATTTTTATTCTTTCCTGAAATGAACACATATTCTCCAAACTCATCCAGCCATGAAGCACACACTTGGTGTCTGGAAGGTTTTAATTGTACTTGAACATTTCTGTAATATGACATCAACTTTTCCCATCTATATAGGCACAGGAATGCTGGATAGAGCATTGCACATGAAGCTGTGTGAAAGTTTTAATCAACTGTAAGACTTGGAGACTCTGAATGCCTGTAGAGCAGATGAGAATAGCAGTTATAAGGAGTTTATGGATGTATGTTGCTAAAAGAAAGCCAGTACTTCTTCAGCACTGAAGCAAGCCAGGATTTTATTCATGATGTTCATATTGTACCAACAACTTCAGCTAATCGCTACCAAGAGCCTTTTAAAATCATATCAATCTATCATACCATTTATAATTAAATCATTTCCTAATGCAAGTATTGTCACAGCTTCAGCTCCAACCACAGTGCAGGCACCTGTGGTCTCATTGTCACCTCCCACTATTGTTCTCTCTGGTGGATACTCATCACATCCCTGTCTGAAGAGCTGAGTCAGAAGCTCCTTTCACTTCACTGTGACTAAGCTTCAGAGAAACTTTCATAAAAACCCACCTGACACAGGGTGTTAACTTACTAAACACCCTGGATCTTTCACTACAGACACTGAGACGTAGAGAGACACATTTCATTACAGTGCTTCTTCCCCTCCACCATGATTCAAGACTCTCTTAAGACCACACACTTCTATGGCTTGTTTCTCACACCAGAACAAAACACCACACACATTCTTTTCCTTTTCAAAGCCGGGTATAAGAAAGAGGTGATTTTCCCCAAGTTCAGTACACCTGGATAATTGTATTAGCTTCTTATCCTGCTGGGACTGAAGAAAAATGACATACAATGCTCCTTGAGCAACATAATAACCTACTTTGGATTATGACACTTCTCCACATACAGTCTGAATAGTCCCAGTAGTTTCAAAATTGCCCTTCTGTGTTTAATAAACATCAAGTATTTCATTATGTCAAATACAGATGTTCCTCAGATTTGTGATTTACTTGCAGTTTTTCCAGGGAAGAACACAACACAAGAAGACCAGCTCACAGCCCCTTGTCCTTCACAAACAAAAGGTGTTTCCAAGCAGCCTCATATTCCTTTGTCTCTAGTTTTTGTGAGACAATCTCTTTATCAAAGCAAATTCAGGACGACAGATAAAAAGCAGACCATGAAAAACCTAACAAAAGGAATTTGCTGCACACAGAGTTATATTCGTAGAAACAAAAGCAAGTTGTGAAGCCTACACGAAGTGTAATGACAAGGAATTCCTGCCCTCCTATGTAGCAGGATTATAGAATTCCTCAGATGGAAGCACTCTCTGTCACTGCAGTCATTTGGAGATGTCCCTTTGCAGGCAGCAGCCCTTAGTTTGGTGCCCTGCCTTGACTTTAGTGCAACAGATCGGCTTCAGACCAGCAGGTAGCTTCTTTGTGCTCTGATGTGAAGAAGAATCAGCTAAAATGAGCATCAGCTGATAGGAGAACATTTTTCACTCCTTCTCAGAAAGGTACCATAAAACATGTTAAACAGAAAGAGTGCAGCACTGGGCGGCAGAAGGACATAGAGCAACATTCCACCATGTACCAACTCATTTGGAAAGACATTTCCAATGGCTCTGGCTTGGCACAAGGAAACAAACTCACGTAATCTTTCCTCTTTCTCCCAAACCAATCACTTGCACACACTCTCACATACTTCTGACCTCCTAGTCAACAATATTACTTTGCAGCCTTTAAAAGCAATAAAATCCACAGAGGATAGGAGAAAAGCTTTTGAGGTGAGTCAGGGAAAAGGAAATAAGGTTTTCAGTCCAGGCAGGGAGAAGGGTAACTAGATCAAGCATCTAACAAGGTTTTAGCATTCACAAGAATGCGTGACAAAGGGACAAGCAGTGATGGGCCAATCCTAGGTGATGCAAGAGCAGAAAGGAAACAAAAGATCACTTCAATTTACCATACCTTCCTAATTCCTGATGCCAAAGAAGAACTGTTCAATGGATTGAACTGCTTCTGGGCAAGGTTGCATGAGAAAACATAAGAGAAATTTTCTCATTTACAGAAGAAACAGAACCAGTGGATCATGCTGCACTATGCTTCTGTCGGCCAAGCTGGCAGGGACACCATGCTAGAGCCAGCAGCACAGCTTTACAGGGTACAGCTATTAAACTGGTATTTCACTGTCAAGTTGTCAAAGCTGTTCCCTTTCTTCTTTTCACTCTGTTATCAGTTTAACATCCATGACTTCCTCTGACACTGCCTACGTGGTGCTGGAGGCACAGAAACGTGAGCAACAGGCAGACTAAATCAATGTGACAGTTCTTGGAAGAAACAAGAATTTCAACAGAATCTATCTGAAGCTCAAGCAACTGAGGTTTCCTTTCAAACATCTGGCTTTGGAGTGAGAATCGCCTAAGCACAAGGCAGGGGTTCAGCAGGACTTCAGGAAGTGCAATGCCTGCAGCACTCCGCAGTGCGTCATGTCAAGGGTCGCTGGCTGGTGAGCAGCAGAGCCACAGCCCTAGATATAAACTGAGAGCCCCTCAAGATGTCCAAATCATGGTTCCAAAACAAGGGCTTCACCAGAAATGTCTCATTTTGTTCTCTCCTCCTGGCCTCAACATTCTTTAGGTACATGCAAGCACTAAAGGCTATTTAGTTGCTCTCCAATACAAAACAGTTTCTGTTGTTCAGTCACATCAAACCAGCATTATACCCGAAAAAGTTCCCCTTACACTGGCAGTATCAGGGCTGAAGATCTCTATTTTCCAGGAAGAAGCAATGATGGAATCCCCTTCTGCACCTCCACTGACAAATACAACATCATGCAGCAGCCACAGCGACTGCTGACAGCATCTGAACTTCATTCCATAGTGGCACTTGGGTCTGTAAGAGGTCCCTATGGCACACAAGCAGCACCTGCAAGGAGAGGAACTGCTGATCTACACAAGGAGAAGAGACCTTCTCTCAAATCCAGACACATTTAAAACTTCTTAAAGGGTTTTCAAGATGTTTGTTTTTGGAAGATGAAAATCTTTCAGGCACAGCAGCTCACTGAAGTAACCTCAAGGTACAGTCAATAAGATGTATGGAAACCATAGTATTTCACATAAAATATTACTGTTTGAGAAATTTGCACAGGACCTCAGTGTCAATAGTGAGGTAGCAAGGACAAAGCAAGCCCTAAATATCTGGCCTTGCCTCCTCTGACCTACCAATTTCTTTTACTGTTAGCACGAATCTCTACACTGGAAGCAGAACCTGCTCTAGTGGAAGGTGTCCCTGTCCATGGCAGGGGGATGGAACTGGAAGAGCTTTAAGGTCCTTTCCAACCCAAACTACTGTGCGATTCTATGATCCCATGATTACAGAAAATTGTGTCAAAACAGCCTTTAACTCTTCCTTGGGGAAACAAACACCCGCACTATTAACACCTCAGGTTCAGTTCCAGAGAATTCATTCTCTGCATTACTATTGGCAATCTGTACTGCCCAATGTGCATATCCAGCTCATGGTCAGATGCTCCTCTTTTCTCCTGCCCTGCAGCAAAGCCATGAACACATCTCCTCCCACAATGTAACAGCAACTAGGAGCCCAGAAGAATTAGCCAACTAGTAAGTATTACTACTATGTATTCAATACTGAACTATTTATTTATCATACACTCTTTATGTAAGTATGTTGACATATAACATTTGATAACAAAACAAAGTAGTACTAAGACCAATAATAGTAATTCAAAGAGGCAATCTGCTCTCAGAGGCAAAGGGTGCAGGGAAAACCCATAACCCGCTCTGCGATGATGGGTTTCTTCATAGGTTTGAGTAAGAAGGGCTGCTGGCTCTGCCCCCATACTTTTAAGAATGGGGGATTTAAGGATGCAAGTTTGGTGTAGTTTGGTGAAACTACTGCTATGGAATTGAGATACAGAATTCTACAGAAAACCAGGATCTCTTACGTAACAGCACCACTGAAATCAAAGAACATGACTGCAGAGAATCCAGGTGTGAATAACACACCAGGCCCAGTGGTGTGTACTGCACATCCTTCTCTATTTGGGTGGCATCAAAATCAATTGTAAGGGGCCCAGTATAGAGGATATATACAGCAGTTGAAGCAATTCAATTTATGGGCAAGCTGTTCTACTCAAAGAAATCCTTTGATTTTCTTTGGGTTGATCTTTGATGTTTATGCTGTTTGCTATTTTTTCACATCTTCAAAGGCATCTAGAAATATCTTCTCCAGTTGGTTTCCTCTAGGAATTTACTTGTAGAGAAGGAACAAGGGGGGAAGACAATAAAGGTTGGGTGAATAATCAAGTTACCTGCTGTAAACATGAGCACCCTTTAAACGTATTTCTCCCAATCTTCCAGGAAGAAGCAAGGAAAACAAAGCAAACCCCCTGGTTTCAAAGCTAGAGCCATCTTCCCACATCTGAACACCACTGGGCTGGCATGTTATTCTCTGCAGTCGTACTCTTTCACCTCAATGTTGCTGTCACATAAGAGATCCAGCAATATCAAAGTAGAATTATAGAAGCATACACTGCTTTGCCAAAGGCTACAGCAATAAAATACAAATACTCTGCCCGCTTTTTATTGTTTGTTTAATTTTAAATATATAGACAGCGATAACAGAAGTTTTAGCCCATCTATTCCAACATTATTAGAACTAGCTACTGGATCAGGAAGCTCAGTCAGATTTCTGTTGGAGCACACATACAATGTTGTCTGCAGCAGTACAGCATAAGGGTAAAAACAGAAACCAGTGCAAATCAATAAGGAATATCTCATTGCTCTGCTGCGAGCCATCTGTGTTTGAAGGCTCTGTGTCAGTCCGGAAGCTCAGGTATTTCCCAGTAAGTTACAAAGGGCAGACTGGCTATGTCCCTACTGGCTGGCCATAGCCTTTAAATTACCTACAGCTATACCCACAGACCAAACAATAAGATAATTTGGCTTTATTTTGCCATTTTCTACTTCACAGCATAGTCTTAAATGTTACAAGCATATATTTTGGTCAGAAGTTATCTCATAAGAACTACTTGAAACCATGCTACTATAGCTTCATTTGAAATTCAGGCTACTGAATGCTGCTGCTTTCATTTTGCAAGGGAAAAAACATTCTGCAGGTACCACAGCAATCTCATTTCCGATATGGGAGAAGGATGCGGGAAGGAAGAAATGATTTATGTGACTTTAATGTGATGTGAGGCAAATATGAGATATGATTAAGATATGGTCAATGGCACCAAGGGCAAGTGAGAGCCCTTATGCTAGCACCCCTTTGTCATATCCCAACACATCACCTTCAAAAATTGGTTTTTAAAATGGGATCAAGTGATGTGAGAGATCTGGGACTAAAATACATCTCATCTGTCACAGTCATGATGAAATCCAAACAAAACAGAACATCAAAAATACCAGTGTGACCATGCTATGGTGACATGTTCAGATAAGAGCCACCTACTCAAGTAACCCACTTTCCTATGAAATTGTCTATTTTCTTCCCTTTATTTCTTCCTGTCTCTTAAAGCACCACATCAGCTATTACATGCCCTGACATTTCCTTCTGTTGTAGCTCTAAAGAAACTTGGACATTAACTGCATTTATAGTAAGCAGAACTGGAAAACGTCAGCGATCTGAAAAATGCTTTTTGCACTAAATGCCCAGCAATGATTGAGTCTTTCAAAAAATAGTAACAGGAGGAGGAGTTTGGTCATTTCACCAAGCAGCTGAAGAACCCCAAAGCATCTGTTGGCAAACATTTGAGGGAACTGCAACTCCTCAGTGAACATCACTGGAAATGCAACTCCTTCAGCATAGTACAGACCATGAATGTGGATGCTGTTTATAATGCCGTGTATGGATTTTATGCAGTAACCAACAAAATAAAACCTCACAGAAGTAACTGGGAACCCCTAAAAGTACAGCTTGTGACCAGCAGCCCTCAGAAAACAACCAACCAGCGTTCTCCTCCACAAAGAATAATGATGCATTTTACACCTCTGCGGTCTGTGTGTTTCTGGTGATTTGAATTAGTCCCTGGTGCAGGCACGTGGATACCAGTCACTGCTCTGCAGCTGAGTGAGGAACACTGGGAAAATTACTGGGGCTATTTAAAAAGTCACCTCTATTTGATAATACAAAGCCTAAAGCCCATTTCCTCATTTCACATTCTGTACCCTTGGTGTCTTCCCTCCGTTCACGAACACCAGAGCACTCTGCCAACACTTCTCTTCTGGGGTGCAAATACCACTCAAAGGACATTTTTCCCTGTCATTTGCTGCTGCTGAAACATTGCTGCTGCACTTCATGTCTGCAGCGTTCCCAGGACTGTGACAGATCGTGGTTTTCTCTTTGCAGAGAAGTTGTTACCCCTTTTATTTGCTTCCAAATTGAATTTTGTATTGATTAAAGGTCCAGGCATTCATGTGATATTTAGTTATCCCTTATGAGAAAGTACCTTACAAAATATTTAATTTTCCATTACATTCTATATGCAGTGTTTCCATACCTTTGTATAGAACCTAACACTTAATTTTATTCCTGCTATAGACTTTTATAGGGTGGTCTTAAAAATCTTTAGGAGTAGACATAATTCTTTATTAATTTCTACTAGTTTTTAAAGCAATGCCTGCAGGACCTCTTTGCTTTCACCCTTAATAAATTCTTCAGATAGAGTTCATAAGTGTTCACTGAATGTGGACCACAGTATCATTAGCAAACTTAAAAGCTGAGGTAGGACACCTTGTGTTGAAGCACCCAGGGTCACTCAATTCTGTGCCTATTTACAAATAGGAAACTATGATAGTGTTAAGCTCCAGCTTCTTGACCCGCTACAAAGAGATGTGAAATTAGCTGCTCATTTCAGAATGAACATTATCTCTCCATCACATGACTTGAGACACTATTTCCCATCAATACATGTAGATTACACACTGCTGAGCCAACAAAACCCACCCATCTTTGTATGTCCTCTATCTGACTGCACACTCAGGAGCAGTTCAGTTACCCTCATGCATGATGTGCTGAACCGTATCCTTTTCAGGTCCTCTAAGAACTGTGCCAGCTACAGAATCATAGAATGGTTTGGGTTGGAAACAACCTTCAGATCATCCAGTTCCAGCCCCCTGCCATGAGCAGGGACACCTTCCACTAGAGCAGCTTGCTCCAAGCCCCGTCCAACCTGGCCTTGAACGCTGCCAGGGATGGGGCAGATGCACCTAATAAGTCTACTCATTCTACATGTTGTACTTCATGAATAGCAAGATTACAGGGGGCTAGATATCATCTTTCATGATGAAGAACAGTTTCAACCTGTATTATTGTGGCCAAAGCAAAACAAGCAGTTACTGCAACGGAACACACTGCAACACTCAAAAAGTTTACCTTTTTATGTCACTGGATTTCTAAACATTTAGGAAACACACTGAGCACTCAGCTTCTGTTTAGGAAGCAGAAAGCCCTTTAGCAAAATAAAGAAATAAAATAAAATGACTACTTAAATGACTATTTACAGCATCTGTTGAGGGACCACAAGGCCACCAAGGAAGGGCTGAACTGTCAAACAACAAACTTGCATCAAATCCTTTTTCTACCCAGCACCAATTCCTTTGAAAATGATTGATGTGCCCCTTTCATTTAAGCACAGTCTGAAATGCAGCTGCTAGGAGAAATATAGAACAAGATATGGAAATAGACCACAAGTGGTCATGTAATTTAATATACAACACAAGACCAAAAGGGAAACCTTCCTTAAAACTCAGCAATGACTTCCAGGGACGGATGGGCAAGAAAAACAAGGGCAATTAAATAACTGGTTACATCAATGGAGTGTTTTAAAAGAACAAGGGGGTGCAATTGAGACTTCTTCATCAAAATACACTGAACTTCAGTCCCCTCAAAACCTAGGTAATGAATTGCTAAATGCTACTTGAATAGCGACCTTCAGTCACAGGGGCAGGATGGTGCTCAAAGGGCAGCACCCCCCCACCTCCCGGCCAGCTCAGTCTCGCTCCTCAAACCACTCTGTTGTCAATGACATTGTGATTTTCTGTACTGCAGGCCTGGCACAGCACCAAGCACACAGAAAAGGGAAAGATTAACAATACAGGAGAGCAGCAAGCAGCCCAGCATTACAGCAGTGGCCTCAGGGTACATGCAGAGTGTTTTCAAGCATTTCTCCAATGTATTTTCTCGCTCTTCCACATGCCTCTATAAAATGCAGCCAACACTTTCACTATATTACCATGGCCACTGCCATAAAATGTGTTCTGGAAACACCTGAAAATGTTTTATTGCATACCCTTAATAGAGAGTAGCCTGAAGGTTCATAGGCTTACTAGTGAAAAGACCTCTGCTGTCTCCTAGTCTTGTTTTTCCATGGATTCCCATTACCGATGGCTCCACCATTGCACTGTATTAATGCTGCAGTGCTGTACATTTCCCTGTACTGACACATTCAATTTATCCCTTCTGCCATTCTTTTCTTCCTCTTTCACCCATCCACATATCATCTAGCATCAGATCTGTTTCTTATTTAAATTCCCATCCTCCACTTCAAGGAACAACCATGGAATAAGCCAGGATGATTCAAGGGGTTCTTTTTAAGAGGGGATTCACTACTATTCTGTGTCTGGTTATGACAAAACAGATGCAATATCGCCGTTACAAGGATTTCTATATTCTTCCCTGCTTCCTCTGGGATCTGATATGCAAATATGGCCTAACTCTTTAACTTGTATGCACATGGGGCCTTAAAGTCAAAGTCACTGGCTGCAGGCAGGATACCACCTGGCCATGAGGTTACAGGGCAATAATCCAATTCAAACCAAAGTGTGTTTCTGAAGATGCTGTTGTTTCTCCTCCCCTGACTGGATCCTGCCCTCTCTACAGCTTTTACCAACTGTTGTGCATATCGTAACTCCTGGCCTGAAATAACAGGATATCTTCTGAACAAGGCTCAGTTCATCTTTTGTGACTGCGGGTCACTGGCAATGGTTGATGCCCCAGCTCAGAACAGGGCACAAAGCAGTCAGTGCAGGACCTTTGGAGGTTTCTACCCAGCGCCTTGATCTGAAAGTTCCCTTCCAATGCCTGGGCCAAGCAGATTTCAAATACCCAATTCTGACAGTAAGTTTTAAAAAGAGTCTTGATTTGGGTCATTAACATTGCAGGAAAGTGCTATTAATGGAATAATGTGCACAGGGACTGAAAAACGGGGGGAAAAGTGTCCTCATCCCATGCAGCCTGGCAAAGCGTGGCAGTGGGAGGGAAGGAGGGCCAAGAGCTCCATCTGCTTCCCACCAGAGCTGCAGGCTGTGCACTGCTCCTCTTTCCTGATGCTCAAGTTCCCCTGAATGCTTTGTACATGAATGAGCTCCTCCATGGAGCTGAGATGCAGACTGCACATCACCAACACAACAACTACAGAAATGAATCCAAAGTCACAATAGATAAATTTCAAATTATCTGCACCTTTATATTATCCAAGGCTCTTCCAGGAACTGAAACTTCATCTTCATGCAATTCCTCTTATCACTTAGTTCACAATATTCTCTGAGCCAACCAAGCACTCAGGGTTGCCTCTGCCAAGATCATCTCTATTCCAAAACCTCTTCATAGCAATGCTTGCAAGTTTTAGAGCATAGAGTGGCACCAGATCACAAAGTTATTTCAAGTGTGTCAGGTCACATTTACTACATGTCATTGGTTTTCATGTGTATAAAATGAACTGTTAAAGTCCACGTGGACACATACTTGCACATGTATGCCTGTGTGCATGTCTGCCTATTTTAGTTCTTCTCTGCTCTACAAGAAGCCTTATCTCTTTAGGTTGTACGTTTTATTGCACAGGAAATAAGTCATCGCAGAACACCCAAGCACCTAAGTTTGCTGTTTGGTTTTAAAAAGGAGAGCAAGCTTGTTCCTGTCATGTTTTTCTATGCTCAAGCAACAAAAACCAATCCAAGGATTGTTGCTGCCTCTGATTTTTCTTTCCTCTGCTCTGTGGAAGTGACAGGAGAGCATTCAGTTCTGATTCTCATGGAAAGTGGAGTCAGCAACACAAGCACTTGAGCAAGGGTAAGCAAAGCCCTCCTCCACCCTATGCACCCTGTTGGGAGGCTTCAGCTTTCTCTGGATGCAGCTCTACTGGAAGGTGCCTGAGATTTCAGCCTCAAGAACTTGTTCCTCACTGACCTTCCTGCTGCACCAGCCAGTAAGTATGCATGTGCTCGCTCAGGGGTCTTCAAACAAAGATAGCATCAAGATCATGAAACTCATTTCATGTGGGGGAAAATGTGGGAGGATATTTTTTCAGCGTCTGCAGCCTTGTTTTGTTTGGTTGTGGTTTTTTATATCTTAACTTTTGGGGACTTCTGGCTTTGCTTTCTTTTAGTTTTAAGCACATTTTCTTACAGGCTATTTGGTATTTCAAGCAGTATATATTTGTTACACCTTATACAAAGTCAAATTCCTGAGCTGGAAGAAGTCCTCCACCCCTCGGGAACATGGTTAAGCCCAGGCTGGATGTGGCTCTGAGCAACCTGATCTAGATGAAGATGTCCCTGCTCAATGCAGGGGGGTTGGAGTCAATGACCTTTGAAGGTCACTTCCAACCCAAACTATTCAAAGATTCTATGGTTGTTTGAATAATAACCACTGAACAACAATTGTTAAAGAAAGAATAAGCTGCAACCACTACTGCCTGCACCAAGATGTTGTTGCTATGTCACCAACTTGGACAGTTTAGTTAAAGTTATGTATGTACGCATGGAGAATAGGAGGGGAAAACACAATATCTCTCATAGGTTTTCTTTGTCCAAACCCAGGCTGGACAGGGCTTGGAGCAAGCTGCTCTAGTGGAAGGTGTCCCTGCCCATGGCAGGGGTTGGGACTGGATGAGCTTTAAGGTCCCTTCCAACACAATTCTGCAATTCTCTATTAACTGCAAACCCAGGCACAAGATGAAAAGTGCTCTCTCTCAACTCTTGAATCTCCAAAACCAAATCAATATTACTTACTAAAGCTAACAATTCCTCAGAAATCAGCCTGAAACACAGACTTAGGTTTTGCTTGCTACTTCAGCCATCCAGTTATCCATAAATTCAAACTGAGAACCACCCCCCAACTCTCAAGTGTTGATCTTTGCAGTATTTTCAGTTCAAAATAGCGGTATCCATCTCAAAGCACGCTCACATCAACTGTAAAGTCTAAAACTGAATCTTACAAATAAGAATGATAATTTATCCTTTTCTTAACTGCTAAACTTAAAAACTAGGGAAGTCAATAAAGTAAAATTAACCTTTTCACCATTCTGGTTGGACTGATTCCAACCTGTGCACTGAATATGGCTCAGGGAAATGATTCAGCCTTGCAAACAGGCATCTCCACCTCTTCCAGGAATAGCAAGATGTGCTACAGACAAGGATATCACAAATGGGACCTGGTGATAACAGATCCAGGTACTTGTTACCTCTGACAGTGGCTCTCTGAAGACAGAGCTATGCAACCTTCAACTCTTTGAATTGCTGCTGCCACCAAAGGGGCTGAGAAGCAGCAGAACAGCCAAGAGCAGCAATGGTAGCAGCTCCCAGTGCAGGCATCCCTGTCATCTACCCCTTCACTAGCTGGGATGCAGAGAGCTGCTCCCTCAGATCTCCTGTGCCAACCTGATGGGAAAAAAGCTTCAATTTGGTGCTTCAGTTCTGCTTCCTCTGCACGCACCCCCAGCAGCCAGAGTGAGAGCAAACCAAGTACATTGCTGTGTCTTTGGCTGGAAGGCTCAATGGCATTTAGGGAAGAAGATAGATATAAGCAGAGCATGTTGTAAAACAAAGTATCATAAAGAGGATGCTAGACTGCTAAGAAAGCACCTGGGCTCTTTAAATTTGTGCTCTTTATTTCTGACTCCTCAACAGAAAATCACAGGCTTGCTGTACCATTTAAATCTCTAACACAGCAAAGATGAAAGTTTGGTGCTGAGGTTTCATGAGCTAATCAGCGGAGCTGATTTGAGGCTATGCATAATGTAAGCAACTAAGACCCGGAACTGTACAAGCACCCTGAGACAGCCCCATCATTTCAGTGATCTAAACCTGGGCTGGACACAATACAGATGAGTACAATGTTCTACACAAAACAAGACAGCCCTGTCAGAAGCAGCACAGCTCTTCCAGGGCTATTACATCACTGCTTAAAAAACCTGTAAGAACTAACCTCTATTTCAGCTTTCATGAGCTCTTCTTCCTCATGAGAGGCAGAACAATGAATTGTTTTGCCCATCCCATGCTCACGTTCATGACACTTCTGAGATCTCGCCTTCAACCACATTCCCTAATAAAACTAAGCTCACGAGCTCAATGCCAGTATTTACATCCAGAGCTACAAAAGGACATTTTTGTTCTGAGGAACCCAAGCGTCACCTCACCACAGATAGTAGATGCAGCTATACATAAACATCTTCAGTTGAACTTGACCAACTTTCACACCCACAAACATGTAACTAAAGCTCACATCCACATCCCGTTAAAGTCAAGAGGACAGCGAAAGATATTTGAGTATTGACAAATTCCCTCCCTTTCCTTTCCTGTCTTTTCTGCAAACAACTGACAAACCTTGCCAGCAGCCATTTATCAACTGGAGAAAACTCAGTTTTACTATTTATATTAAGCCAAGAGGAGCGCGAGCAGCAGCTCAGGGAGGGGATCCTGCCCCTCTGCTGTGCTCTGGGGAGACCCCCCCTGCAGTCCTGATCCAGCTC
>WYDI02036741.1:1421-17772 GCA_009867235.2 Psittacus erithacus | reverse complement strand
ATCAGTGTTATCAGCGCTGTTCCCAGGCTGAAAGTCAAAACCACAGCACTGCACCAGCTACTAAGAAGGAGAAAAAAATGAGTGCTACTGCTGAACCCAGGACATCCTATCAGAATTTTTTTTTTCTCTTGGCCTTTAACTTTCCAGTCTTTAAACGTCAGTTGAGAAATCTTGGGAATATTTGATTTCTAAAGAGACTTGAATGTTCATGTGGAGAGTAGCCTCTAATGGCACCTTTCTTCCACATGTTAGGCAACCTGAAAAGCATTAAAAAATGGAATAGTCCTAAGATGACTATTAGCAGACTGTCGCACTGTATTTTGTTTAAGAAACATAGCGTCTACTGGCAAAGATAAGCACTATTCCCTACTAGCATCACATGGTTTTGGAAACAAAGCTTTCTTATCAAACTGCATATGATTGTTTCACAACTGAAGAGCAGCTTCTTTTGTATGTCAGTTTTGGTTAGTGTGGATGCAGCCATAAACCATGGGGTTTCTATTGTACATGTTGAACAGCTGATGTGATGATGTTGCTTGAAAGGGCCAGGAAGAAACAAAGCTTTTGAATCTGTTCAAGGTATACTGCTAAAAGACTTTTTCTGTGGGCCTTCATCCTGAAAAACATTGTGATCTCTGGGGATTATGCCATGATAAACAAGGAAATTATAAAAACCTGTTACTGATATTGTTCCTATTGAAGAGAGCACATTCAAGAAAATAAATATGCCTGATAGAAATAAAATAACATTTTTTCTTCTCCTGCTAAGCTCCATCAGGGAGGACATGATCCATCTACATGTTATCTTGCCTGAAAACTGCTTTCATTTGTTTTTGCCTTCTTGAAGAATAAACTCCTTTAACTGCCTTAGTTTCCTGATTTGCTTTCAGTGCCTGATAAGAAGTCCCCTAATCTCAGGTTTTAAAAGCACTCAACACTGCCCATAAGCAATCTGATTCCTCTGAAGTTCTGCCTTCTCATGTGCACCTCTTAGCATCAGTGTGGGGAAAAGAGTTATCTGCATTATTGTCATACAGATGACTTTAACTGAAACTTCTGGCTATAGGGCAAAACAGCTCAGATAGCACAAGATATATCCATTTAACTGGGCTTGTTTTACTTTGAAGGAATAGCAGCTTTGTGATCATTTTAACCCTCAGAATTATTTGTTCCTCCTATCTGCAAGAGAATATGGCAGTGGGGAATGCAAAGGCAAGTTCCTCTTGCCACAATAAAATGTTCATGATCACTGCTATGGAGTGCTGTGATTTAAACCCTGGTTGAAACCTAGACAGGAGGAAGGATTGTTCCCTCATATTTACAGCAGACATGGGAAAGATGGTAGAGAAATGTCATTTATACTTTTTGATTGTCTTCCCACTCCTGATTATGATCCAGGGTGTTACTTTGGGCATATCTCATGCAGACTGTTTTGAAGCTCACTCCTGGCACCACAAAGCTGCAGCCTTCAGCCCTCCTGACATCCTTTCACCTTGCCTAGAAATGCCCCAAAAGGTGCTGAAGGGAATGGATGGTGTTACTTTTGGACTGGTGTTGTTAAGGTGGTGAAAGTGAGAAAAAGAAGTCTCAGGTACAGGATTAGAGTCTCCTTTATGTACCCAACCCATAAACACTCCAGTTCAGTCAAGGGTAGTAAAACTAGTGTGTTTTGGTGGTGATCTAGTCCATGTTTTTCTTGCCCATAGAGTGAAATGCACAGTGAAGTGAATTTGCTGTTATGTCCTTTTTGGGGGACAATCACACTTGAAAATTTGCCGTGTAGATGGTTGTTTCAATAACATCATGCATTTTGAGTATCTGGCCTCAACAGTGAGATTTCACAACATGGAAAGCTGATACTCAGGTTTTTAGAGAAAGCCCTCTGCGCATACATCCATTTTGAAGGAAAAGCATGAAAATAATGCAGGTAACTCTTTTCCCTTCTAACATATCCATTTCAACATGTTTATTTGTTCTTGCTGTGTTCCTTCATTAGGTGCTTAATTGCTGGCTGTTGATCTGTGGTACATTCATAGTTGAAATTGAGATAAAAAATGAAAGCATGAAAAAAAAAGAAAAAGAGAAAAGAGTGAATGTGGGAGAAGAAATGATGTACTTATACTGCTCTTGCTTAACATGCTGAAAGTTAGTGCTGCTACAGGTTTTCCACACAATTTGACCTAGCAGTGGGGAACTGAGGCGGCTCGATGGCCTAAAAATATTTACAAGCCTGCTCTCACATTTCAGGCTTCCTTACAATATTATTAAATATTAAAACATCAAAGCTAGAATACAGCAAAAAAAGACAGTTCTCTCTCTCCCCACTACATGTCAGACCTGTCTGTAGTCTCTCCTAAACTACACTGACCTCTTCAGTTGGCTTGCTGTAGTAACTTTGAGTTTGCAGAACAAAACAAAACATATTTGTGCTTCAATGCAGGTTAGACTTTAAATATTCATGTATGGATGTGTACATGCCTTTCTGGAGTGCAGCAGTAAAACAAAACCTCAAACGTTTGTTTGTCAGTGATGTCTGTGTGCTGAAACTTGAAAGTTCCCACCGCATTCATTAAAATACATGCTTTGGGCTGAGGGCATCATTAACAGCTTGGTATTGCTTGTGGCTTGGAGTGGAGCTGTTCACTGCCATACTGTGTGTCAGTGGGGATCATGCTAATGATCTGGAACAGCAGGGCGAGCTGGGCACCTGGAGGGTCCTCACAACTTTCAGGCAAGGCTCTGGGGAAGACTTGCTTAAAATGAAAACACTGCTGCAGCAAGGTTTCTTGAATTTTGACAGAAACATCTATGTTTCAGAAGTCTGTTTTATTGATATTTACTTTCTTTTTAGCACACAATATTGTGATTTGTGTATGTAACGTGTATGTAATTTGTACTTTTCTTAGTGTAGTAATTATCAAAGAGGTCCTTACCTTAAAGTGTTACAATTTGTCAATATTTTAACTTAAATGGAAAATGCTTTATAGTCTTCATTTACTTAAGTTTTATATGAATTGGATTTCTTTGCTTCCAGTGATCTAGGGTGGGTAATGGGTAAAGAAACTGTGGATTTCAGTGCAGTGGTTACTTGTTATTTCTGGCTCTTATGAGGACATCTAAAGATCAAAGCTAATACTTTGTATGTATTCAGATGTGTAGAATTCTAAGGAAGGTTACTTGATATATTAGAAGTGGAGATGGGGAGAGAAAAGCAGTGACAGGGAAAAGTGTCAATTTTTTCTTTGCTTTCTTTCCCCAGTAAAAACTGATACTTTCCTAACAACAAATTAAAATCCAGAAGGATTTCAACTTTAAACTTATGTCTTCTAACTTTTTGTGGGTTTGTCTTGTTTTGTTTTCTCCTACACATGAACAGGAACAAAACAGAACCAGAAAAAACTTTCCCATTCATCATTTCATGATTTCTTGGTTTCTGAAACAAAATTTCAAATGCATGCGCACACTCAAACTAATGAGCACATGTGGAATTTATTTTTTCTTTTTTATACATCAACCAGTTTTTAAAAAATACTCTTGATTTTCAGCAGGAAATAGCAATTTCTGACTAGTTCTTTGTAACTAAAAAACTCACAAACTTCATCCATTAGAAACTGGAGTGGATCATGTGTGAGGCAAAGCTTTCCTGCTCCAGCCTTTCAGCGAAGCCAGAAACAATCAACTCCAGATTTTCCTGTCCTGTTCTCTCCATAATGTGAAAAAGTGAGTGGGGAAATAATGAAACAAATGCCAATTTCCCAAAGCTGTGTCAGCCTGGTTTGAATATGAAGCCAAAGTTTGTGCTAGAACTAGCTTCTGAGGTAATGCAAATCCAAATAGCTTTAATGAGCTCAGTTTACAATCTGGCCTTCAGTTATTATTTAATCTGGAGAAGCCAGCTTGTCTTTACAAATTACACATTGCAGATACCTTGCCATGCTTTGTTCATTAAAGTAAAATAAGAAGTTCAATACATATAGGTTAATGATGTTTAGATCTGCTCAAAAGCTTTTCCTGGAAATGCTTCGAGGTTTCTCCATGAAATCATGTTTCTTGAGCTTGGTCTCTGTGAAGAGTAGTTGACAGATTATCTAAGATAGTGGAACAGGGGCAGGTTCTGAATCTATCCTTCTCTATCATAGAATCTAGAATGGTTAGGGTTGGAAATGACCTTAAGACCATTTATCAGACCAGGAGTGATTTGACAAGGGCTGGAAGCATCAGAAAATGGTTTCCTTTTGTCATTCTCTGCTGATGCTTTGCCACATCAGACCTGCAGAGCAGCAGGCTTGTAAACAAACATGCTTACGTTGCCACCTTGCAAAACAAAATGCTATCGGCTTCAGTTTAGATGCCATTAAATCTGCAGCTGGAGACTGCTGTGTGACATTTTTGATTTTGCATGCATAACATACTGTAACTCAATGGCAATGTCTGCTCTCCATATCATTCCTGAATGAAATCGCTCTTTTAGCCACGCGGGTGTTGACGACAGATGTTTCAGATCAATCACTGGAAAGAGATAACAGGAGTGTCTTGGATCATTACAGGACATGAATGCTTAAAAGTAATTATAGGTGGTAACGACCAGTATGACAACTGAGTCCCTCCAGCCTGTGTTTCACTGTAGAAAACAACTGTGTGTGATATTTCCCTGTAGGAATATGCTGCTGACTGCCAGATCCTGCTGATTTTTGATATGAAGTCACATTGTGCATGTTAAAGAGGAGAAATGTTCTTAGAAAAACTTTCTTATTAGCATAGCAGATCTAATTGGAATCTAAGGAAGCTGGCAAAGCAATTGGATGTAATTTTCTCCTTTTTGCACAATTAAAAAAAGAAATATTATTCTTTTTGTGTGCTATACTATTGAACTGTCATATTCAGCACATCAGACATCCATGGTGTATTTCATATAATCTTTCTTAACACGGATATAATCTATACTAGTTATTTGAAGAGCTAAATTCTTATTGGCTTCAGTTGGAGTTGAATATAAACAGATTAAACAATATGGAAAGACTTTAGGATTTGGCCTTTTCATTGGAAAATATAGAAAGATAATACTGAACCAGAATGGTTCTTTAGATTTTAAACTCAGAAATTGTTCTCAGTTTCATCACTCCAATTTGACTGAAATACTGTAGCATCTGCTTTGTGCACCTCTCTAGAAACCATTTATAAATTCTGGTTTGAAAATGGAGACATCCTGGTGTGCCTCAGTGTAGGTAAAGCTATTGCTGGAGTTATCTGCTCTGCATCCTTCTTCTCCCATAAGCACCAATTTCAAATAGAGCACTTTAGGGTAATGAGTTTGATAGAAGACGTCCATTGCTCCAGCGTCTCTGTAATGGTATTAAAATGCAGCGAAGGTGCTCAAATGCAGAAGTAAGAAAGCAAAAAACTGTTGTTAATTTTCAAAATCACAGCGGCTAGCATGAGACAGGGAAGTTACAGAGATATGTAAGATGTTTGGATACTAAAGAGAAACATGGTTGTGCAGTGGGGATATGTGTCAGCTGTGAAAAATATCGTCAAGGGGTAGCGCCTACCACAGTCTCCAACCAGAAGTTTTAGCAGTCCAGGATCAGGCTATTGTTAGGTTCACTTGAACAGTGGATGCACACATGTGTGCACACAACTTGGAATCAAAAGTGCAGCAGATGATATAACATTTAGTAGCTCAGATACCAACCCTTTTTTCAACAAGAAGGACTCTGCTACATTTCTTCATATTAATTTCAGCAAATCTGTCATAATCACTTTCTGATAAGTATTTTTTAACTCTTTGTACATCTATTTCTTTATAATTTTAACCTGGCCTTACTTCCTTAGGTCGCTGATGAGAATGTCATGAGTCTGGGTGAAAGAAACTTCGTAAGCTCTGTGGGTATTAAACTGTCTGCTATTTTTATTTTTCACTAACAAGACTATCCTGGCAAACGAGGAAATTAGACTGCCTTGATATGGTCCAGTTTTGATAGAACAATTAATGTAACTTGGTTTATCTTTCAGGTACTTACAAACTTACTGTATAATGTTTTGTTCCAAAATCATTCCAGGTTTTCCGGAGTCTATCAAAGATAACACGACCAGGTTTTAACTGTTATCCCTGAGAAAGTTATTCATATACCCTTAATTAGACTTGTGAGATCTCAAGCTAGTTTCTGAAGATTCATCAAGTAAGTCCCCCAGATAGTTTAACGTTATTTTTTGAAGACCTTGATGACATGTATAACCACAAGTTAACTAAATGATCTTGATATTTTTACTGTCTTCTGGAGCCTCTTTTTATCTGCTTCTTGTAAATATATCATGGGTAAACTACCTTCTAAGTTGGTCTCAGTCACTGTTAATTAATTAATATCCTCCTCCTCTTTTCCTCTGACTGAAGAATACTTTAGCTTAAGAATCACTTTCTGCCTTTTCAAGCAGTCTGCATGTTATTGCAACCATTTTCTCTTGTAACACATTTAGCATCTGGAGCAGCCTTGCTTCCATCTATGCTTCATCAACTCCTCTTTTCCTTTTTTCTTTATTTGTTTTTGTTTGTTCATTTGAGTTTTTTCTTTGATTGTTTTGGTTTGGTTTGTTTTTACCCCTAGCTTCCCTGGAAAGCTGTTTATGGCTTCTCGCATTACTTTTTGCTTTATTTCCCTCTTTCTTTTACTATGGTGCTTTTAAACAGTCTTATTTAACATTACAAAATGCAATGGTTTGGAGGTTTTTCTCATCATGGTGGATAACAGGATAAAGCTGTACTGCCTGCCTGCTGTACTTTCACTTTGGATCTGGAGATGTCTCTTCCTTCTACTTGCATACAGCTTTAGTTAAACATAGAATATATCAGACAGATTTCACTGAAGGAGCATCTTAACTACATCATTAAAGCTACCAGTCTTCTCACATGAGACAACCAGAATGGGAGAGAGAGAACAATATGGGAAGCCCTGATTCTGAGGGATGCAGATATGGGACAAACCGTTGCTCTGCCTGAAAAAGAAACATTCATAAGAGAGGAGACAGGTGAAATAAGCATACTGGAGTTGGAGGGAAAAGCATGCAGAACATACTGTGAATCAGGCAAAATCATATATAGTAATCAAGTATTCAAAGCCATTCAAGTAATCAAAGATGCAGGCTGAGCTTGCATCTTAAAGAAAGCTAAGGTAATTTCAATTTCTGTCAAATGGGGGTAAGCTGCAGCTAGTTATTTTTTTACAATGGAACATATGCTGGCACATGCTGCTTCAGGAAGGAAAGTCCTGAACATAATAGAAAGGGAAGATGCTCACATGTTGTAATTGGCCTTGCTAATAGAAAGAATGTGATCTATGAAGAGATGCAGCTTAGTCTTGAAATTAAATCACCCACTGCAACAGGTGCCAAAAGCACAATACACACATTGCCTCTTATATTGTCCTGTTCTTATGTACTTTATGAACTCAGAAATCAGAGTGTTCTCTTAGCTTTGTCTAAATAAGCACAGTTTATTACTCATGTTTTAAGAGCCAGCTTAAAGCTAGGAAAAAACCAGACTGGTTTCCTGGAAATTTCCCACATGTACTTATACAACTATGTTTTTTCCATTTTCAGTGTTTCCTTACTTCCCTTTGGACTTGGATCCATGTCCCCTGTAGTGAATCCAGTTTAAATCATCTACCTAGTTTACATTAATTACACTGCAGTTATCAATGCCAAGCTTTTAATTTAAATTGAAAAGAAAAAAATAAAGAAAAATAAAGCATCTAGAGGAGGAGCTCTGCAGCAGGCTGCATACAGACAAAATTGCTAAAAGGCAGTTAGAAGGCTCCAAGAAATATCTCTGGGCTTAAGTTAATTCTGCTCATTTGCAGTGAATTCACACCATCAGGAGCCCAATAAGAGTCAGGTTTTTAAGCAACTCCTTAATGGAACTCTTAAACAGGTGACTAATAAGGAAGTTGGAGCTTGCACAGGCTGACATTTGGTGATGCAATACCTGGATTTACTGTTAAATTACCTTGTTACAAAGGACATTGTGTGTCAAGGTCACACTAAGTGCTAGTACTACAGAGAGGAATAAAAAGCTTGTAATGAGCAATTTGTAAATCCCCTTTCTTTCTGGCTTACTGGAAAGTCTCACGGTGTGAAAAATGTCTCAGACAGGTATTATCAATTTAGTAATTCTATTCTGTCAATAACATTGTCCAACAACTTTGGTTCTGAATCTAACACCAGCCCTGGTAAAATAATCCTAGTTTTGCTCCCTGAGTAGGCTAAGGGGATTTGCAGACAAAGTCCATATGAATGCTTGTGTTTGCCAAAGCAATGTTTATTTTCAGTGAGACCTTTCTGTAACTTTAGCTTAAATGCTGCAAGAGGGGCTTTGCTGTAAACCCTTTACCAAACAACAACAAATCCAGCCAGTCAGCTAACCAACAGAAAAAGCCCACAATCTTTTAATAATAATGAACCACGGTTGAATAACATTAATTTTAAATATGTAAATATAGACTGTAGAATACTGGATTTCCTCATTCATATACATGCATATTTTAATGAAGTGTGAATCAAATACCTATTTAGCAAGTCATGCTGCATATTCCACAAGAAGGATTGTCTGTATTTCTGCCTATTATAGAGATGGCAAAACCAGTTTGCCTAAACTGAAAGCATTCCATTTCATATCTCCTGTGGTGTTAAGAAGATGTTTTGATGTGATTTTCCAGGTGCTATTTACAGCGCAGGTATCACTAGGAGGAAGAGTAAAAACAAGAGCAACAATAGAAACAAAGACAGGAGGCAGAAGACAAAAAATGAGAGGAGAGAGAAAGAAAACACAGGGATGGAAAACACTGTGCAAAACAAAGAACTAAATCAGGATTCATTTGTTTCTGAATACTGGAACCCAAGCAGAAGGTAAATCTCACTTTCATTACTTTGTGCATTGAAATATTTGAAAATATTTCTTATATATATGAGACTGTCAACTCAGAGTACTCTGGAAGATTTTTGCCACTTCTCTACTTCAGACTACCTTTGAAATTTAATGTTAGGCTTCTGCCTGGAAGAGGTGTGGGGTTGCTTGTTTGTTTGTTTGTTTGTTTTTGTTTTTCAGGTGTCATTTGTTGATTTATTTGATTTTTTCCTAACTCTAGATTACATCTGCATCTGTGATAGGTGTCTGACGTACTCTGTGAGAACACCACTACATACGAGTTTTTCTACTGTGCGGTTGCTGCTATTAACACTGAGCGAGAGACAAGGTTTTTTAGTTCCCAGCAGCCATAGTAGTTTAGCATTCTGTATTTGAGTTCAGTACAGCCTTCGTAAAAGGACACACTTCTGCAAAACTTGGAGACAGACAATATGCAGAAAAAATAACAAAAATTGATTTGAGATCCCAGCCTGCAAAATGTCAAGGTGCTGGTATTCCTGTTCAGGTTCCTTTTCTTTTCACCATGCGGAATGTTCTTGGAAGATAAGGAAAGATTAAGGTGTGTTGGTGGCTATTCAGTAGCCAGGTTGTAATGTCCAAATTGAAATAGATCCCTCAAAGCTGGTCATTATCCTCTGGCCAAATAGGAGGAAGGATGTTATAAAACCAATCTGATTCTGCCTCTGACATACGAACAATTTGTCCCAAAACTCAGAAAGATACTTTACCAAAACTCTGTACCAAACCTCACCAGCCACAATATCCTTTCCTAGTTGCTCTCGCAGTAGACACGTGTCACCTCAGGGTAAATGGTAAAATAATGAGTTAGCCTGAAAGGGACAGTTTCTAAGAAAACAGAGCAAGCTGATGATGGACAGCAAATCAAGCATCTATTGGCAGCAGCCCCCTGAGGCGCTCTGAGATCTAATTGTCTTTAGGGCTGAGCTCTAAAGAAAGCTTTCTAATCTCTATGAGGAGTTTTCCTCTCCTCAGATGACATCTTGCAAAACACTTCTTTGGAGTGTTAGCCAAAGTTTGTAGGGCCACAATGGCCACAGATCTGCAACCTCAAATCTGTTTATGGCTATCCTTGTGAGAAATGTTTCCTGAGCTTCACTAAGTTATGGTTTTCTGTTTCACTAAGTTAGGGATTTCTTTTCTTTCTTTGATGGTTCCCCATGGAACATTAGGTGCAGTATCTGTTAAAATAATTGTTTCCAAGCAGTTTGAATCTAATGCTCAGTGGATATTTTACTTTATCATTCAACCAAGAACAACTAAGGATCATTAATAACCTTATACAAAATGTAGGAAGTAGTAGGCAATGGAAGAGCAGCTCTCATCAACTTTCTCAGACTCTGGCTCAGTCTCCAGTACTTACCCTTGCATCTGCCTCTTTGCTATCACAGTCAGTGTTCTCATTGATGTGTTCCTGGGTAAGCTATTGTAGAATCATACTGATCAAAAACAGTAGGCTGATCCTCAGCCTCCTCTCCCCCTTCCAAAAAAACCCCAATGTGAGCAAGGACAGCTGGTAGCATGGCTGATTGGATCAGTGCCAGAGAAGAGCTCACTGTCCATTTCACTTTCCAAGAATTTGCAAACACTGTGACCAAGAACAGAAACACTAGAGAAAGGTTGCATCTGGAGACAAAATGAGCCAGAAGCTCTGAAACAAGATGAAAAGAAAGTGTTATTCCAAGTTGAAACCATGTTTCTCATTAGGTTGGTGAGGGAACCTGAGTTATTGGCTAAGTTCCAAAAACTCTTGTTATGATATCTTTGGGAGAGAGAAAAGGATAGGGGCAAAAAATAGTGATTTTGGAAAAGTAAATTAATCCTAGTGCAATAACTTACAAACATCACTGACATATCAATGTTTCTTGCTCACTGACCACCATGAGCTTCTTGGTCATTGAGGTCAGGGCTTGATACCTGTTATTTGCATTCTCACTTCCAACTTGCGTCTTGCAGAATGAAGTCCTGTTTGGCTAAAGATGTGACAAATATACTGTCACATCTGTGCCCAAATTCAGGAGAAAAACATTGTCCTTTGACATCTGATTAGAAATAAGGAACAGAGGCAGACGCACAAAATATATTAATGTTAAAATATAGGCTTTCCCCAGCCTAAGACCATCTTGTTCCTCCCCCTCTGTGTGCAAGTCGTGTTCCAGGTCAATGTGTGGTACCCCTTCCAGAGCTGGGATTGAATTGGTCAGTCCAGGGTGTATTAATTTGGGTGGCTGAGTGTGCTGTTTTGTGATTAGCATTGGATAAGAGTAGCTTTGTGCATTGGGGCTTGAAAAACAGGCAGTTCAAGTACAGGACTGGAAATAATTGTTCACTGTAAGAAGCAGGACCTCCACAGGACAATTTCAGGGATTAAGTCAGTGTAGTCTTAAATTATTCTGTGAAATAAATCTAAAAACACCAGGATTGATAGTGAAAGGCAGTCTCAGCTCAAGTTTTTAAATTATTTGAACTTTTTGTTTCTTTGGTTGTCTTTATCTGAATGTCTGTTTTCTGAGAATAAAGTTAGACACAAGAAGTCATTATGAGACAAAGAATGGTATAATCCCTTTTGTTTAGAATTTGTTTTTATATGAAACATCAACTACATAGTCACATCTAAGGAAAATTCTGCTGTTGAAGATCAGTTCTTTCCAATAAAACATAACTGAATATAAATAAAAGCAATTTTGTCTACTGTAGAACTTCAATTCTTGTTGTAAATGCTATGCCCAGCACCTGTTTGGATGGAGTATGTGACAACACACTGAACAGAAATGAAAGTGACACTTGGGTTTCATGCCTATTAGTGGGCTTAATTCCTTTTGGTTTTGCTGAGCAGTTGTAATTTCCTAATTCTATTAAGATCTAGCATACTCTTTAAATGTGAAGATCTGTGCCAGTAGAGATGACATTTGGCTTCATTTTAAGAAGTTCTATTGGATTTTAAAAAATGCTATGAGTCTGTTTAGTATTTATAATTAATTGTGCTTCTTTTCAGGCACTACTTTATGGAATTGTTTTAGAATATCCTTGCACTGTGTTTGGGTCTAGACAGAGCACTGTAGCTCGTTGTGGCATCTTGTGTTTCTAACAGCTCCCTGGATATGCCCTGTTTTGTTATACTTAATTGAGAGGTGGGTAATTTACAGCCTCTGGGCCACCTGTGACTTGCAATTTTGTTTCAGAGAGCCTATGGCAGATGAAAATTTCATTCTGGATAGCACCAAGGTGCAAGTTAATAGAAGGTCTACCAAAGACATTTGGGAGGCCTGTCTGGATGAGCAAAAATGTCCTCTTTCCAATCCAGTGTAGCATTCAAAAGGGCAATAATTACAGGAAAATAAAAGTTTTGTTTTGTGTATCCCTGTGTTTAGATGTGGACCAGAAATTTCCAAGTATAATCTCCATGTTAATTTAGGCCAGCTTTCTTTCTGCATTAGGACTAGAAATCTGCCATTAAAAGGACTTCTGAGATGGCCTTGAAGTTATTAGCTGGTACCATAAAAATAAATGATAACGGCTCTGGTGGCTTTCAGGTTGTGTTGCCATACCTGTGTCTCTGGGAATGCTCTTCCTGAGGACTAGATCTGTTGTCACTTCTACCTGGTAAGGGAGAAATGTGTTTAGCATAAATCATAGAATCATAGAATACTTAGGGTTGGAAAGAACCTTAAGATCAGCAAGTTCCAACTCCCCTGCCATGGGCAGGGACACCTCACACTAAACCATGTCACCCAATGCTCCGTTGAGCCCGATCTTGAACACCATCAGGGATGGAGCATTCACAACTTCCTTGGGCAACCCATTCCAGGACCTCACCACCCTCACAGTAAAGAGCTTCTTCCTTATATTTAATCTAAACTTCCCCTGTTTAAGTCTTTCTTCAAATAGTCATGGCACAAGAACTTCCTGCAGATATAAAAGATGCCCAAATAGGTTATGGTAAGTTATGTCCTTAATGGGAGAAAAGGATAAAGAAATGCCCATTAGTTTCTGAAGTCAATACTGGGAAAGCAGAGCCACAAATACTGGTGTTTGCCACCATGAAAAGCGCATGTAGAAACAGTCAAATCCCAGTTAGCGCCACAAGGGACAGTCAAATGTGACACTTCAGGCCTGACTGGGGGTTTCACATACCCTCAGACTGTACTATGGTCAAAGCAATTTTCAGCTGTTCACTAAATGAATTTCCCTCTCACTTGTCTGTTTTCTTTCCCTTGTCCCCATACTCCTCCTTCATAGCAAACCCCTGCAAGGGAGGCTAACTCCTCTGCACAGGCTCCTATGTGGGTTTCGGGTAACAGCAGGGCAGTAGGAAAGAGCTCTCAGGACTGAAACACATCTTCCTCTGCAATGACACATGAGAAGTATTTGTAGAGCAAGTATTGTGAGAGGACTGGAAGCCTTCCATTTAGTCCATACTCCTCAATAAAAGAATGTCTACAATTTTTTCCCCCAAATTTCTAATTGTGGTAATAGTTACAGCTTCAACAGATAGTTTGATTGATAGAAAAATCTCTGAAAAAATTTAAACACCACAGGTTGTTGGAAGAGGTAACTGTCGCTAGCAGATGGGGATTAGGAGAAAACCAAGTTTATTTCCTTAGCACCCATCTGAACACTTCTTTTCTCTATTGTTCTAGAAGTTTCTTAATTTCTTGACTTTATCCGTTGTCCTGATCTGAAACCCTTGAAAATACTGGCATCTCCTTTTCCTGTATTGGTCTTGTTTTTTTCCACAGTGGTGCTGTTTTCTCCATTTGTGGGTTTCAAAGCAGAGTGCTGTAACTATCTGTGCTTAGGGCTTGAGAACAGACAATTTGGTGCGTTGCAAATCAGTTTCAAACTCCATTTTGTTAGAATCACCCTTGGACTGAAAGTTATAAATAATTCCAACAATTCTAAACATCAAAAATCCTATGAATTATGAGCTTTTCATCAGAATAACATGCAGGATCAATAGAAACAGAAGGTGCCTAGATAAGCACATTTCATAATTACTGCTTAGATCTGCATAAATCAATTTACTAGCACACTTCAGGAAAAAAAACTCATTTTTTTAGATATATTAAAATAATGGCATCTTGATGGAAGGTTACATCCCATCTACCTTTTAATAATACCTCTTAAGAAAATTTAATTTCAACTTCAAAAGGAGCTACATTAAATATCAATCCTTTATAAATGGATCTGACACATTTATGTTTCATTATTTTATTTTATTCCATTCCCTCCCCCAAAGGAAATGAATCAGTCATTTCATACTCTTCATCTTACTCTTTCTTGTGCAAAGCTATCTCCTTGAAATAATCAGGCCTCTCTGACAATCAGTTAATAAACAGACACTTATATACTCTTTTCTTGCAGCCTAATAGGCAAGCAATGAGGTTGAAAGACACTGCATAGTGCACATTGTACTTGCTCTTTTTCTCAGATTAATCTAATAAACTCTCAAGCTTGACGGTGCTTTAAAGAAGATTTATTTCAGCAGTCTACTCCATCAGTTAAAAACAAGATATAAAAATTCAGCAATTTAGATGGAAAGATTCTTATGTTGATAGGTTTGATCAGCCTTTCTTGGATTAAGTCCCATTTGTTTGAACTCAAAACAGGAAACATCACTGTATCATTCCACATAGAAGTGACCATGAATGACACTAGTTTATCCAAGGAATTTTGATTTATAGGAAGTTCTTTTCATTAGTGTGTTGCGTTAGGATGTGGTAGTGTAATACTGGAGAAGAATAAAGAGTAAATATTTTTTTAAGTGTAAAATTACGACGTAGACCCATTTGTCAGTTCTTTGTAACCTTCAAATGTCGAAAACACTTTGGTAGAAAGAGTAATCCAAATTGTCAAAGAAGTTGAAAAATGGGATCAAATAAAATAGGGGTTTCCCAAAGGTAGATCACATGATTAAATCAATACCTGTATTTGATAAGAGAATTTTCCTTCCTGAAAAGACAGGTGTTCTTGTATTAAAAAAGAAAAAAAGAAAAAAAAAAAGGTCATTTTATTGCTTCCAAACAAGAAAAAGTACAGACAAGGAAAAGAGGAAGATTAAAAATAGAAAAGGTAGGAATAAGAAATTAGAAGACAGCAAGCTTTGTAAAAGACACATTTTGTAATTGATTATACCTAATATTTTCAACTATAACCTTGTATTAACATACTCTCACTTCTTAGGCTAATATGCTCATGAAATGAAGATGGAAAGTATTATTAATACAGATGGTCAGGTTATCCTACAAAAAGAATTGAGGGACTAGAGTCTTAATCTTGGGAGGGAATCAAGAATATGAAATGTATTATAAAAAAACACATATTAAATGTACGTGTTTAGAAGCTAAGAATGGGAGAAAATCAAGTTTGTCTGCTGGAAAAAGCACAAGGAGGATATGAATCCTCTCAAGAGTCAAGTACATATCTCTCCTGACTGTTAGCCAAAGTGGTGCTGCACACAAAAAAGTCAAACACAATCCTAGGTAGTATGGAGCTAGATATCGATGCTGTTATATAGAGATTTCTATCTAGTCCAGGATATGAGTAGTTAGCAGAGTTTTCCTTTAATGCATGTACAATATAAGAAAAATAAGGCTGTGTTATTTTCTTCCTTCTTTCATTCTGGACTCAAGAAGTGAATGAGCTGCTTCACTGCGGCTCCTTAACAGCTGAATTCACAGCTGCTTATCCTGCGTGAGGGTTTTGGTGTTAAACTAAATTTTCCCTCCTTGTACAATATACTTCACTACCACAAGTAAGAAATTCTCGGAGGAGGAGGAGAAAGAAGGTCTCAGGTGCTATATTTTGTCCTTTAGCTATAGTTCCCTATCAGTCTTGAATTTCGGTTTGGCAGAGTTCATGTGGTGGTTTTAAGTGTGCTAAATATTTCTCAGGATTAAGAAAGAATCAAGACCACAAGATAAATGTCAGGAAAAATCTATTAATTCAGTGTCCTGTGTTCAGCAGTAGCTGTCATTTTCTTCTTAGTAGCTGGTGCAGTGCTGTGTTTTTGACTTTAGGCCTAGGCACAGTGCTGCTAACCCTGATGTTTTTAGTTGCTGCTCAGTACTGTTTACTCTGACCAAGGACTTTCTGAGTCTCATGCTCTGCCAGGGAGGAGGGGAAGTCGGGAGAAAGCAGTGACAGGACACCTGACTCAAATGAACCAAAGAAGTATTCCATACCACAGCACGTCATGCTCAGTGTACAAGCTGGAGGCAGTTACCTGAAAGGGTTAGATCACTGCTTGGTCAGGCTGGGTATCAGTCGGCGGGTGTGTTCTCTTCCCTTGTTATTTCCCTTATCATTATTGTTATTGGTGGTAGTAGCAGTGGTTTGTGTTTGATTCGGAGAAAACTCCAGGAACAAACTTGCCAACAAAGTTTTCCAAGTTGACAAGCAGGTATTCTTTATTGC
>WYDI02036740.1:25411-41323 GCA_009867235.2 Psittacus erithacus | reverse complement strand
TCAGGTGTCCTGTCTCTGCTTCCTCCCGGCTTCCCCTTCTCCCTGGCAGAGCATGAGACTCAGAAAGTCCTTGGTCACAGTAAACATTACTGGGCAGCAGCTAGAAACATCGGTGTTATCAGCACTGCTCCCAGGCTGAAAGTCAAAAACACAGCACTGCACCAGCTACTAAGAAGGATTAAAAAATGATTGCTACTGCTGAACCCAGGACAGTGCCTTATAGAAAATTAGAATCATGGACATGAATGTTTTATTGATGAGCTTCAGAAACATGGTCATTTGTTTTGTCTTGCGTTCTTTAACTGATACCTAGTTTCAAAGACTGTTCTATATGCTGTACTTAACAAGTCTTCTTAATCAGCACTATCACCGATTTAACAAAACAAGCATAAATTGCACTGAGTCCCTTTAAGGGTTAAGGCTATAGTCTAAAGTGAGACCTGCTCCAATTTTGAAAATAAAAAAAAATGCAAACAAAAAAACCAAGGAAGTGAACCTGATTGTCTTTTTCCATACTTTCCAAATTATATTCCTGGGCAAAATACTTTCCTACAGAAAAAAAATTAAGAAAAAAAGGAATTTCCAAAATATGAATATGAAGCAATTATTTGTATTTTAGTCTTTTCTTTTTGCCGTATTTGATGGCTTCTGAAGCACTTCTGGGTATTGTAGAATTAAGCAATTATTGACAGAGTAATTTTAGGCAAGGAAGAAGGGTTAATATTTGAGGTAGTCTGAAACACAGTAATGTGATTTTATACCTTTATGTTAGTAATTTGATGATGTAGTAGTAGCTGTGTGACTTCTCTGTTGCTTCATTTTGGCTTGGTTTAAGGATTTGGCCTCATGCTTCTGTTTTTACTGAATGAAAATCTCCTTCATTTCTACCTGAGTTTCTGTGGCTCAGACAAGAACAACAGACACTCGCATGGGTCTGCTCTCAATCTGTCCGTAATTTAATAACAGAGTTTGTGTCATCTGGCATCTGGAGGGATTCCATTTCTAATTTAGGCACCTTATTTTAGATTTGTACAAATGCTCTAGATGTCTAAGTTGATGGTCATGGCCACCTATGCTGTAATATGTGCTTTGTTCACTGATCAGTTCAACATGTCAGTCTTTTAAGCACCTGCTGATCAACAGTGCATTCCATATGACTGGGTTCTCATGCCTAGTGAAGAAATGGATGAGGAAGTATTTGGGAACCTTTGCAAAGGAGATAATTTAGAGATATCCCAATGCAAGATGGACTCTTCTTATGTAACTTCAGTTGTCAGCATTTGGCACCCAGTTTAAGTCATTTAGCTAGACTCCTGGAATCAACAGGGGATAATAAATAGCTCTACGGTGTGACAAACATAGGTGTCTAAGAAAGCTGGGACAAGTAAGATGGATCCCATACATGACTGCAAAATTTTCTTACTTTATCTTATCTGTTACTGTAGCCCTCAAAAGCCCTCAAGAGCTAAAAGGTTTCCATGTGACTTTAAAAATAAAATTCCAATTAGAAAATTTAGAATTAAAAAGATTGGGGTGTTTTTCATTCTCTGAAAGTTGATGATTTGTTGTTTATTACAGGATTCAGAGGTTGTCTAGAACAAAGCAAAGTAATTGACTTTATACACACACCCCTTAGTTCCAGAGTCCTATTCCTTAATTATAAAATGGACACTCCAAAAAAAAAACCTACTAACACCAAAACTGAGTGGAAAATTACTTAAGAAAAAGGTATGGCTGATAGGTGAGGGAAGTTTTAAAAAGTTGTGTTCTATACCTGAAGAAATTGAGTTTTGCACTCACAAAAGTTATTTTCTTCAGCTAAAAACCAATCCTGGCTAAGAGGGAGGTAAAGTCCATGATAACAAATAATGGAAAAAATATAGAGCCTGACAGCAGTGAATAAAATCAGTATTAGATAATGGAGAGAACTGATAAAGAAAACTAAAGGAATCAGTTGAAAATCTATAGGTAATAGGGCAAAGATAACAAGAAGATCTTTAAGCAGGAACAAAAATGCTTAGAGCATTATAGAACTATTGATGGTAAAATTGTTAATCCTAGTAAAGAAAATGCAGAATTAAGTAAATATGTTCGTTTTCTAAAAGAAGAATGAAATATTTTATTTTCTCTCACTTCTGAGGAAGAGTGCTAAACAGCAACACTAAATATTTTTAAATCTACAGAATTAGATAATTCACTGTCACGCAGATGACTGTATTAAACACTTTTTTTTTTTTGGTTGTGAATCTAAATATTCTGAGGAACTTCCAGAAGCTTGAAGAAAAGTAGTCATGGCCGAACATTGACAAATAGCAAATTCATCGGCCTTGTGACCAATTTTCTTGTTAACACAAACCACTTAGGAAAAAATTCTTGTATGAGTTGAACGAAGATATAATTGTAACTGACACCACTAATACTACACTATGGAAAAAATGTTGAGGGTTTTTTTTATAAATGATCCTGTGTCTTGATGAGATCATACGATGTTTTCATGAAGTAACTGTCCTGATGGAACATACCTACATGTTTTCAGAGACATCGCGTGCAACTGGCAGATATGACATGGTATCCACAGTCACGGTGTCAGCTAGCAGCCAGGTGTGATGCCTGAGGTGTCTGAAATCGCATAGAACATCTATGTCTAGACAGCTGGATTGTCCCCTGGTGCCTACATTGAGTGGGATTCATCTGCTTCACTAAAGGCATCCGAAAATTAAGATGGCTGAGTTGGAACTCTGTACTTTTTAAAGTCAACAGAGAAAACAGGCACCTTTCCATGTGCTTCAGCTGACCTAGCTGAAATGCCTTTCTCAGGATAAGGTGAAACATCACTATAAAGTGCTGAATTTCCATCCATCAACTGTGCGGGAAGATAGTAAATCTGAAATTAGATTATATCAACCCAATGCAGTACAAAAAGAATATTGACAATCTGGAAAGAGTTTGGAAAAGATCTGTTGAAGCATTTCAGTTTTTGGAAAAGGTGCTTTGTGGTGAGTAACTAAATAAATACAATCAATTTCGTTTGTCTAGAAAGGTTAAGAGGTTGCAACCTATGATTACATGTGAAGCAGAAGTATTTGATAGTAGGAGGCTCTTTAATCTTAAAAAAAAGCCAAACCCAACCCTCCTTCAACAAGAGAACTCCCCCCACAACGTAACACTCAAAAGCTAAAAGCTTAAGCTAGCACAAAGTACTTGCAGAAATTAAAAGTGCATATTATTCACAATGGAGGAAGCTGTGTGACCGTCGCAGCTAGTGACTGTAAAAGCTTATCGCAAGATATAGAGATTTGTTATTGCCTTGAGTGCGTATCTAAACGATGTGCTACCATGCAAAGCGAAGAGATGAGCTTGATTAAATTCCTGGTGAGATTTTTTTGGCCCCAGGATGCACCAAACAACAGACTGAACACTCACGATTATTCATTTTGTCTTTGAAACCTGTGAATTTCTAAACCCTGTTTTCATAGGGTAGAGAAGAAGCATTGTACATTTATCAGTGTTGCTTCAGGTTTCCAAAGAGGCCTGGGAGAAATCACTAACAGAGGCAAAAAGGAAGTTGAAAAGTAGAGGAAATGACGAAAAGGGAAAATGAAAAATAGTTACATAGAATTTTCATTCCAACTGCCGTCTGTTTAGTTAAGATAATTTTAATTTGGTTTTGGATCTAAAATTTATATTTAGTTTTATTTCCAATTTAATTTTTAAAGTTGTGTGAATGTATTTTTATTAATATATATTTTAATTTACCTGCCATTTTCTTTTTGATGAGAAAGGAGGGAAATTTTAATTTTTTAACCAAAAAAATTATTTGGCTGCAAATCAACTGAAAACCACATTTTCCTTTTTCTTCATGACGTTGCTCACAGAAAAGAAATTACATGGTACAATGACATTTTTTCTAAAGTTAATGAGCTTTGAAAAACTTCTTAACACTCCTAAATAAATAGAAACTGATGTCCTAGTATTTAATGATTTAATGACTTTTATGATACGTGTGTGCTTTTACCTTTTTTCCAGTTGTCCTGGGTTCAGTGCTTAGAAAAACATTTACCATAGGTATCTACAAAAAATTAAGCTGTTTCTGTACATCTTTATACAGCAGCTGCTGCTGAAATGATTTAATAAATAAGACCATTTTATAAAAGCATCTTAGAGGAGACTCTTCTGTTTAGCTAGCTGGGAGTGCAGGCGGCCTTAACCCACTTGCTATTATGTCTTGCACTTTTATATATATATTTTGCTTGCTGCTTGTAGCCTTTTTTATTAGTCTGCTTTTTTTTCTTTCTTTTTTTCCAGTGCACAGGTTTGTGGAGCAAGCAGCTGTTCATTTGTTTTGTCAATAATGGAAAGAAAACTGGAAGAGCTGATGACAGGTAATTTGGGCTGATGTTCAAGTTCTTGTAATAGAACTGTGTAGAAAGATATCACTTTATCTTGCAGTGTCTGTATATGTGTGACAAGACTTTCAGAAAAGAAGAAGAAATTTGCACTTCACAGAGTAAATAATAAAACATGAGAAAGTAGACAGTAGTGTTAAGAATGACGTATAGAAAAACTACACACAGGAAGCCATTTCTGGTGCAGAACAAGGTGTTTTGTTGGTTGTATGCCGCTGGAATTTTTTACAAGGGTTCATGACTGTCATACGCTGGCACCCCTTCTATCAGTTTTTAATACAAATCTGGAGCATGCTCAGAACATTTGTATTCCTTCATTGGAAAATGAGTAATGTTACCTAATTGTAAGGTTTCAGGAATTCCAGGCAAATTTAGCACACTTGCATTTTGTCCAGTTGGAGCATCATTTCCATTTGTCATTCACTCTCTGGAGATTTCTCTTCTGATGTGTTTCCTGGCAGTTCTTTGAAAGCTCCTGAGTGTTTCCAGTAAATCATCCCCCATACGCTCATGGCTGTCCTCTGTTCCAGACCTACTTTCATACAGGAATTTGTATTTCCATCATCCCTCAAGGGAAGCTGTTCCTTCATGGCTTCCTGAAAATGGCAGTTATAGTAATTACAGTTGTCCTCTACTTCTGCCTTATTTGACCTTGAAAGTACCTTTTGTATACCCATCCCTGTCCTCTGCTGCTTTTCTCTGTCACTGCCGGTCCTGCGCAGAGTTCAGGGAGTTCCCTGTTACTTCTGTTACAGCAGTATTTGGCTCCCTGCTGCCACTTTTTAATTCATTCTGTCAGCTTTCCTACCACTGCTGGCTTCAAAAGTTTATTTGCTGTAGGCAACAGAGAGTCCACATATGGAGTGCCTGGAGATGCTGTCCTGGCTGCTGCCCATGCCTTCTGTTAATGCATGTCTCCAGTTGTTCAGTTGCTTCTTAGCTTGCTCATGAAGCTGTGAAAAAGCTCTTTTTCATAGATATCCCATATATTTGCATTGCAGATGGAGTGTCGGTCATCACTTGTGATGAATAACTCAGTGGTTTTGCTTAGCATCACAAAAAATTGAAACAGAAAATATGCTATGAAGAGTTCAGGTGATAGTACAATCTTCAGAAGCCATATGCCAAGAAGAATGGCAAAAGCTATTAGTTTTAGCTAAATATAGAGACTATGTAGGATATTCCTTACCATTACTTAATAGGAGGTAATTATTAAGTAGTTGGATACACAGAAATATATTCTGTAGCTAGTCATGGCACTTGAAAGCTTGCCTTTTTAAGCAAACCCTATATGTATCGGTACTCATGAATTACTTATGTGTTCTGCTCTCCTCTGTTGCTCCTTCTTTCCAATTTAAGTTTGGCCTCATTGTGCTACGCAGTGTGACTAAAAGGTCATTTTGCAACCTGGTGCATCCCCTGGTTGTCACTAGACTCCTCCTGGTACTGTGTCTCCATGTAGCAATTGGATTAAGAAAGGATCATACAGCTTAATGATCTGGAATAGGGATGTGATTCTCTGAATGCAAAATAGAAGACAAAAACTTGATGTGAGTTAATGAAAAATTGAGGACATAAAATAGATACAAATAAAGGCAAGAGTAAAAGGTAGGGTAGTACGTAAATGGCAAATAGACAAGTCAATAATTAATAAACCCCAGCCACCTCAGAAGCACAAGGCCTACTTTTTTTTAGTTTGAAGTTTCCCACATTGGACACTCTAAATTAATAAAAAAAGTTCCTGGATGTTTTTGTCCTTGGTAATCATCAGCATGCCAATTGCTACCATAGCAAGAAGAATTTGTCAATATTCAGACAAATAACCTGAGCAGTGCAAATACTGAAGTTCTTCTAAGAATAAAGGAATATTAAAGCTATCCAGGTACACTTATTTTTTGAGGCACTGCTGTTGATTTGATGTTGTGTTTTTATTTAATCTTCAGCAAATTGCCCTTTCAATTTTAAACTCACATAAAGCAACCTTCAAAATTGAAGAACTCTGTATTTTAGTCCCTGAAATTGGACTATACAATTAATAATACAACCAGTGTATTATTTTTGAGGAACAGAGAATCAGTTATATGTGTTTTGTGAGCTGTATTGGGATTTAGCCACCTACCTTCCATTCACATTAATGGGACTCAAGCAGATAAATTGCCCTCAACAATATAAGTTTTCACCCTTTGGTCTCAAGCTAGGCCTTCAATTACAGCCTTGAGAACCAAACACACCCTGCAGTTATGAGAGACGTATGCCTGGGCATTCAGCATAAAGAGGAAAATATCAAAATAAGATTATTTGGCAGGAACTGGGAACAAACATGTTATTTTATAAATGGCAGACAGGACAGATGGAACTAAAAGCCATGCAGCTGAGAGAAGGATCAAAGAAGAACAGATACTTCCTTGACGCAGGGAAGAGAAAGCAACAACAAAGCGTGCAGTACTGCATGTGCTGCTGACATGGCCAGGTCGGCCAGCAGCTTAGAGAAACATCTGAGCAGGGTACAAGGGACTAGAGTCAGGAAGAGGGAAATGCATGAATATCTTGAAAAGATAGAAAGAAAAAATGTCATTTTAAAGTTTCTTCCCTGTAAAGTCGCCAACCCTTAGTCTTTCTTTACTATTGAGAAATATATTATTTTAGTATTAAGGTGCTTGTACCAGTGTATGTGGTGATGATTGTTTTGTAAAGGAAAAACCCCAAACAAATCTAGTGAACAAAATTTTGAGGAAAATGAACCTTAAGGCTAAACAGCTAGAGTGTTTCTATATATGTGGGAGGGTGGTGTGTAGGGAAGGAGAGGAAAAGAGACACAGTGGGCAAGGGAGAGAGACAAATACATTTTAATCTGCCTTTAAATTATTATTAATTCAATCCTATGATTTTTATAATCTGACTTTTTCAATGTCAGGGTTGTATTTTGGTTACAGAGTCTTATGTTCAGTCTTTTGTTTTGATTTGGGGTTTTTTTACTATTTTTAAATGACATTAGAAATTGTATTACAGAACTGAGCAGGGTGGCAAATCCCCAGGTTTTTCAGATACTCAGCTCCTGTCCAGGACACATAACCCAGGGCTCAGGTGTGGATGTACTGACCCAGATGTTACAATGCAGTTGTGTATATGCCCCACTTGGTGTGAGTCAGCCCTCTGTGAAGCCCCATTGTGAACTCCACTACTCCGTCCCTCACTGGTGATCCACCTGGTCCACCTGGTGATCATTCTACAAGGGAATGGCTGTGAAGCTGGGATCTACTAGGTTCTTAAGTGCTTATTACCAGGAAATAGTGAGATGGTAGCTTTAGCCTCCAAGATTAAATGTTTTTAGAAATGGTCCCTAGAGAACTGTTTCCTCAAGGTATATGTTTTAGCCAGTGCTTCACAGCTACGTGTATTTTTTGGAGGGAAAGAAGAATTTTAAAATGCATTTTTTACATGTCTTTTCAGCTCAGATGCTATTCAAAACATAAATTGTAGCTTGAGTGTAGTTCCAGAATATAATTTTATTTTTATTTAATGTATTTAGTTTGGTGGATAGGTAAATAGTTGTAACATGAACCTGTTTCTCATTGATGAATGTGTCTAGAAGAATAAAGGCAAAAGAGAGAGCAAGAGGGATGGATATTAAAGTAAGCAATGTATTTCAGTGTTTGTCTTGCTGTTCCATTAACTGTACCCATGAGAAGACCCATCTTACATTTCATAGCAGTTCTTTTTTATTCCCATTTCCTCTTCCCTCTTGAGCATCATTTACAGAAAAAGTACATCCCTAATATTTTCTATAGTCTTTGACTTGGCAATTCATTATTTGCCAGAAGCTATTTTTTTCTGGGGGTGTTTCTGGAGTTTTACTTGTATATTTACTGTCTGTCGGCTTGAAGCACAAACAATATATTCGTTGATAGCAGTGCGTTATACAATGTAAATCTTGATTCCTTCTGCCAGTTCTCCTTTCAAATGACTCATGGATTATTCAGGTAAAATAATAATTATCTTCCAACAATTAAAATAAAGATAATTTGTATTGTGTGTCACTGTTAGCTGTTGGCCAACAGGATAAGTTCAAATGAGCATTTTTAGTTTGTTTCTGTCTTGGTAATTTGCAGCTAGTATTGCATCTCTGTGATTTTTCATCTCTTATGGTTCAAGAATTCTGACATTTGTAACTGCCTCCTATGTTACCCCCTACACTCATCCATGTACTTCTTATGCTGAAGTGAATGCAATAAGAATACAAATTGAACAACAACAAAACTGTTCAAGAACATTTGGTCTTTGGAGGAAAAGCACTTTTCACATAATCCTGTTGGGGCTGAAAGAACAGGAAGGATTTCCACTGACATCAATAGCAGTTGGAGCAGATTCAAATGTGGTTTTAGTAGAATGGTGAGGGAAAAGTGCTCTGGTGATTCCTCCCCATAATTTACAGTATCCACTCTTCCAAAGAGTGTTGCAGTATAATGGCTATGCAACCTTCCTCTCTTGGAGAGGTTTCACAACAGGGCTGTTTCCAAGGATCTGTATATGTACCTGCATCATTATCACTGGGTGAACTTGGAAAATCCAAAACCTACAAATCTCTTCCAAGTCTATTTCAGATACTTTGCAGTTTTGTGGGTGTTTATACCAAAGTGGTGTGACGCCTTGTTAGCAATGAAGAATTATATAATCAGCCTGGAATCCAAATTGCACACGATGTTGTGTAATTCATATCTTATACTGTGGCCTAGGCTGGTATCATATGGCAGTTTGCTATTATGGAAATTATCTCAGACTGGTGCTAATGTTAAATGTCTGCTCATATGTTCAGTTTATGTGGGAATTTCTTTGTTCACAAAACCAAGAATGTGCAGAGAAGAAGAGCAAACTGAGTCTGCTTAACACCTCTCACTAACAGTGAACATGGTGCTGTGTGGGTGACAGTCTGTGTAAGTCATTTGAAAAGAGGAGCTTTAAAGTAGGTTTTAATAAATTCAGTTATCGTGTTTCTAACTTGCTTAATAACTTTTTGCCCAGCTGCAATAGGTAGAACATCATCTGTAAATGCTGCAATATATAATTTTTCACTAACGCCTTAGCAGTGGAAGTGGACCTTACCCAAAGTTGCACGTAAAAAGCTGTGAAATGTGACACTTGAATCTCTCAAAGAAGCAGTTTTCTTCACTGAATATGGATGCTGAAAATCAATTATATGTAGATTGGTTATGAGAGAGACAAGCTGTTCTGTTGATTTAGGCATGCCCTGTGTGGTGACGCTTCATCTCCCACTGAACTAAATATTCTTTCAAATGATGTATTAATGGGAGGGCATCCAAAATACTTGCTAGGCAAATGAATGTGTAATAGCCAGATGGTTTATTTGGATTTTCAGTAATCCTCAGAGGATCAGAAAAGGGATTTATTTAGGATTCAGTAAGTTATGGCATGCAGTTACCTGTGTTAAAGTGTCTTGAAATAGAGTAGGTTATAATTGCAGGTCCTTTCTGTTCTTTTCTTATTCTGCCACATTTGTAAAGCACTGTGGAAAATGTCAGCCAACTTTTCATGGCATGGTAGGAGCACAGGTGGGGGACATTTAAGAAATAGGGTTATAAAAGAGATGGTGAAGCAAATTACCCCATAATCCCTTCTGCTATTCTTAGCACTATTCAAATCTTTCATCCCACATCAAATTCTTTCTATTCAAAATTTAGCATAAAGACCATAGCACGTTTCAGAAGGTGGAATAAAACCTACCTCCTGAGTCTACCTACATAACTCTTTTTAATACTTGGAATGTATTTTGGAATGTCTCCTCTTAACTTGAACATACTGGGCTGAGACAGAAACATTTAATACAATACTATACAGGCATGCTGTTCATGCTTTTAGCTCTGTACATGTCTGGTCAAATGTCCTTAGCATATGCACACTCTCAGCAGCTGGGAGAGTGAGCCACAGATGTTACATTCATATAAAGACTGGCTTTTCTCCACCTGATTCCCTAATACACAGATACTTTTTTTTTCCCTCCATGAGCATGAATGAGTCCTTTTGATGCTACTGTCTATTCTGCATGGAGGGGAAAAGGAAATTGAGTTTCAGTGAGTGTTGGGTTTTGTCTGGAATATATTTCTGCTGGGGAAAATTGAACTGGTTTGTAGCATTTCAGAAATTCATGTCTCTTGTAGACCAATAGGCGCTGCCACTGTTTTCCACTGGCAGCAATATTGGACCAAAATGATTCCTGTCTATGGTACAGTTAGGAAACCAGCAAAACAAAAACCAAATGTGTCACCTGAGAAAAATGATGAAGTATAAATTCTGTAGAATTCAGGAAAAACCTCTCCAAGGCTGATGGTCATTGTATTTGTCTCAGCTGTTACAAACTTTTTGAGAGAACCTTGCCACAAACACACAGAGTTCTGCTACTGGGAGTTTACAGCAGGATCACCTATTTGCTGTGCTTAATGCTTAGGAAATCTCTCTCCTGAGTAATTCAGAAAACAACTATTTATACACCTAGGGTATCTCTAGATCCCAGTTTGTTACCTGATTGTATTGAGTTTTATTAAAACTTGTGTAATGATGTAAGGGCTTGACAGTAAAAGTACACTAATTTAATTTGTTTTTCTCAATAACAGACAACTGGATAGTCTAAGGAGAACACAGATGATAGGGTTTTCCACTGCTGACTTTTAAATCCTAGACAGTGTGATGTAAGTCTTGGCTTCTTTTCTTTTGTTTTCATCTACATGACTTAGCTCTTACAGGTAGAGTCCTTGTCAACTATCTGGATATTCTTGGAAGACAGGAGTTATCTGCTTGTTCTCCCACAGGCTGGAGATAGCCTAATCCCTAGCTTTTGTATTTGAAGGCCAAATCCTTTAATGACTGACTAGGCAGAGGTAGAGCTACAGGTCTATGCTCAGAATTGTGCTCAGGTTCTGCATCCGAGACTCATAGAAATGCCAAGTGGCAGCCCTGAGCTACTTTCATTGCTGGCAGACCCTGTGGGTTGGCTCTGATATTCCTGTGCTTGATAACTCTCCCAGTTGTGAACCACATCTGGGGGCACTAGCTCTCTTCCTTAGTTTCCATAGAGATACCTGGAGGCTTCAGTTAACACCAGGACTTCCTCACCTGTCTCTGGGCACCTGAATTGAAGGTGGGACTGTGATAATCCTTACTATGCAGACCCTCTGTTAGATGCTGGCATGTGGAGGGAGGCCATCCATCATTAGTCTTATGACATATTACCCTCATTTTCTGTGCAGTCACTTCTAGCGCTTCAGTCTGTAATCAGTGTTGTCCAGAATACCAGTGGCCTGTGTAGGCATCTTTGTGAATCAGGACATAAAAATATCTAACAGTCCTTGAGTTTAGAAAGTAGTCTTTCCACCATTTGTCATCACTCTGTGTCACTGTGAGCAATGTCTCGCATGAAATGTGAGCCATAGCTGTAAGTCTGATGTTAGTGAAAAAGTAGATTATCCCTGGTTCAGCATCCCTTACTGTGATTCAATATTCATACATGATAGGCACTACTGGCCTTGTCAGTGGTCAGCATTTCATTTAAACAAACATTTTGAGACCTTGAACTAGAGAGGTGCTTGGTCAAACAATTGATCAGTGGGCAGATGAAAGTAGTAATATAAACATGCTATAAGGAGTAACATAAAAATGTGATATAAACATGTTACTAGGAGTAACACTGGGAAAGCAGAGGTATATTTGAAGCCAGTGATTTTGATTTGCATGAGTAAAGAAGGAAGTTTCTGAAAGCAATAAAGATTAAAGGTGCTGAGAGAAAATAAAAGCATTTTTTAAACAAAAGGACAGTTTGGGAGTGTGTGTGATCATTTTTACTAGCTTAATCTGGCAGTAAGAAATACAGCACTTGGCTTGTCAGCATTTGATCTCAAAACTGATTTTAAGGATTAAGGAACAAAATCTAACATTAACCATTGCAGCTTCTGCCTTAGGGGGGAGTTATTTTTCCAATTGTTTTAACAGGTAATATGCAATATAAGTGAAAGTCTCCAGATGTCAATAGAGTTTGCTGTAGTTGTCAGGAGAAAATAAGATTTATGGTGAGCAGAGAAAGCAGAATCCACAACACCATTTTATTGTTTCATAAGAGATTTTATATGCAGACATATATATGTACATACACATTCACACACACATACAGAGATATTAATAATATGTTTCAGACAAAAACATTTCCTGTATGTATGACTTTCCAGTATATTTAGGAAAGGTACAAAGAATTCAGCTGAAGAAAGTAAAGAGAGAGAGAAAAAATTGCTTTCTGTAGAGTAAATTAAGTCAATTGTCATATCTTTCTGTCCACCCCAAGAAAACTGCATGGTATATGGAAAAATTACTGTCAGACTGAGAAATGGTGTCAGTTCCTGACATCACTCAAGCCTGTGACAAACCTCCCATTGGCTTGCCTGAAACCAGAATTATATTGATTGTTTTTTCACATGGCAAAGTATACCTACAGCAAAATAAGCTTTCAGAGCTCTGGTCCCTCTCCTTTTGATTATCATTACTTACTCTGCCTTACTGTAGTGAAATCCTTAAAAAATCTGTTATCCTTCATCTCAAGAGGGAAAACCCGTATGTTTCTTTAGAATAAATTTGTTGTCTTGCACAGTATGATCAGTAGAGGTCCTGAAGGAGAAAAGTTTTCCCTGAAGCCTAGCCGAGCATTAAGTAGAGGTTCTTTTAGACCATTCAGTAAAGCTACTTTCAAGAACTTCTATGGACAGATTCTATTTTTAATAAATCCTATGAAAATCTGTGCAATGACAGTGGGGTTTTTTTTCCCCTTACAATTTTCTCTTACTGAAGTCTTTAAAATATATAATAGTTAGAAGTAAAGGTTTGTTCTGTGACCTCCTTTGTTGGTTTCACAAAAAGTACTATAGAGACAAATTTCAGGAGCCAGTCTTCTGTAGGGGAGACAGGTTGTTATTGTTTCGAAAATGCAATATGTTCAATACTGTTGAAAAGTAAGTATGTGTCTAAACTGAGTACTCAGTGTAATTGGAATACTGCAGATTTCCCCAGGAAAGCTGGTCCTGCACCTGGTGTGATTGGAAGCTGTGGTCAAATACTTGACGAAATTCTCAGCTGGTTTAAATAGATGTAATGACCCTGACTTCAACTGATAGCTGGCACAGAGGAGAATTTACTCTGTTAACTTTTTGAAAGCAACCACTTTTATTTATTCTTCAGCTCTGAGGATTTATGTTCCAGCTGGTCTCAAAAATCACACACTGGAAGTTGTAAAGACATGCTGAGGAAAAAGAAAAAAGTGGCAGGAAACTTGGCAGGAGAAGAGACACTGAAAACTTGAAGCAGAAACTATGGCAACCTGAATCACCACTCCTTGTATGAAATGTGCAGCATTTTCTGTCAGTGACACCTGGAGGACCAGGGTTTCACCTCAGCAGTGCTCTCTTGCAGTGAGAGAAACAGTTCTCCCCTTTGATTTGGCATGTGTGAGATGGCAACCCAGGGAGCATCCACACATGTGCTCTTTGGAACACCCCAATAAAAGAAGCGCATGGACAAACTGAAGCAAGTCCAGTGGAGGACACTGTGGGTCAGGAGGCTGGAGCACAAGGTGTATGAGGGGTGTCTAAAGGGAGATAGGTGTGTTCAGCTGGCAGCGGAGGAAGCTCTGGGGTATCCTCAGGGGTGCATGGTATAGGATGGGAAGCACAGGTCAGAAGCTGGAACATAGGACATTAAGATTAGATAGGAGGAATGATTTTTTTTTCATCATGGGGGTTGTCAAAGGCCGGAAGAGGGGTAGTTGATGCTCTATAAAGATATTCACAACTCAAATGGATAAAGCCCCCATCTAAATGTGGCATTGCCTTGAAGAAAATGACTTCCAGAGGTCCCTCACAACCTGAATTATTCTGTGTTTTTATGATACTGTTCAGTTTACTTAAATTTATTTTCTTTGTTCTCAAAGAGAAGTGACAGTTTCAGAAATGATACAGCTGTTGATTATATACTTCAGGGGGCAACGTTAATGGAGGAGCTGCAGCTCTTTTAGCCCCCTGGTAAACTCAGGCCTCAGTTTTTATTGTTTTCTACCTTCAGCTATTGTGTAGCATTGCTGAGCTCATAAAACAGCTGCTGTGAATGGTGTGAAAAGTAACTGATGCATATACTTCACAGAGCTTGTAAAATGATTTGGAAATTACCACGAGAAGTGAGCTGCTACTTTTTATCACTATAGAAAACCTCAAGATGGCAGATCACTAGATTAGCTATATGTATATCCATATATAAATATACATATGGATTCCAGCTGTCCTTTATGTGTCCTGCTTGCCTCAGCTTCTTTCTTTTCTCTACTTTTTAGACAAGAATGTCCATGTATCTCACCGGGTGTGTCTAAACTTTATTAATTAAACTTTAGAGACCTTTGAAGATGAAAAAGAGGAATTATTATTATCAGATTATTTTAACCACATTTTTGTGAGGTTGAAATACAGTCCAGTTGAGAACTACATGTCAAAGCCTTAGTGAGAATAGTCAACTAGTGAGTTTTCAGCCAGTACAATGTCAAATTATACTTTGCAACAGTAAATTCTGTGCTGAAAAATCCATGTGGGTTAAATGTAGGAAGCTGAAAAAATAAACACCTATTTTTCTTATTCAGATAATTTGCCTTCCTGTTAGGGTTTTATTTTAGAAAAATCCAACCCTGAAATCTGTACATGGAGATGTAAACAACTGCATGGGGAAAAAAAAAATCAGTACTTACCAGCAGTGAAGTTTGTCCAAGGATTACCACAGTGAATAAAACCAACTTCCCTTTTAAAAGCTGAGTGTACTATTTTGGGAATGTGACCCCTTTTCATGAATAAATGACGTGGTGACATTTACAGATAAAGCAAGATTTAACTGCTATGAAAGGAGATGACAAATGTCAGGATGTCAGTAATGATCTGTGAACATAATGGTCTCTCACCAGAGCACTGAGTAGATATATAATGTAACTGTCGCCTGCTAATGCTGCCATCGAAGAAGAAAAGCAAAGCAATATGAGGAAGATCAAAAACCTCTCTGGAATCAACCTTAAAGTCTGATTGATAGGCATTGGTACAACTTAGCTCATAAATTATGCTGCTAATGACTTAAAGTTTTTACCATGTGCACATTACTATTACACACTGTGAAATTCCTGTGTAACTTACAAGTGTATTGTGACAGAGGATAAAGTGTTGGCCATCAAAATGGCTTTCTGACAGTTCCTTTATCCCTGCTCTACTGCCAGGGCTCAGCTGTTGCAAAGGTCTTTCTGGAGCTGAGCAGATTTACAGCTGCTAGAGTCAGTTCCTGGAGCCCAGGTTGCTGCAGAGCAGAGCAGGATTTTCTCTTGGCATGAATCGGCTGTGGGAAAGATCAAGACCTGTCATGGGTTCAGCAGTAGCAGTCATTTTTCTCCTTCTTAGTGGCTGGTGCAGCACTGTGTTTCTAACTTTCAGCC
>WYDI02036740.1:0-25311 GCA_009867235.2 Psittacus erithacus | reverse complement strand
AAGGACAGGTTGTGGGGGGAAAACAAGCAGGCTACATGCTTTGTCTAATTTACGACTAAGCTTAAACCACAACATACCCACATCAGGATTGTCCTCATCAGGTATTCTCAAGTGTTATGCCTCTCAGTTCTTCACACCCTGGCATACTGTATGTAGGCACAGCCTTGTGATTGCTGTCAAACTCGCCTTGATGACTTCCTTGGGAAACTTAGAAATATGCTAGGGAAAAAAAGCTTGCCATTATTTATGCAGTTGTCATCTGAAGTTGTCTCAGGCAACTGCCTCCCACCCCCGGGTCCCAAACCAAATCCCCCATTTGTCTCACATATTGAATGCTTTCTCCAGTTGACAGTTAAATTGATTCCCGTTTGCTATTTAAAGTGAGAAGAGCTTTTGGAAATATGAAGGTTTAAAAATCCTGAGACCTAAGCACATTGTGGCGTGGAAGGCAGGGAGTTTCTTTGCATGAGCTCCCAAGCCTCCTGGCAACTTTACAGCTCTCAGCTGTGTGCAGTGGGTTTTGCTTTCTTCGTGCTTTGCTTCGACAGTTAGTCGACCTTTTCTCTGAATAGGTTAGCCTGCCACAGGGCTTGTGTTACCCAGAAGACCAAGGATGTTTTCAGAGAGGTGGTGAAACTGTGATTGAAAGCCAGATATAGTCAAGCTCTGGTGTAATCAGCCAGGAAGCATTTGGCTGGTAGTTTGTTTATGAGAAGGAATAGCATGGATAAAATATGAACAGTAATGCAATAAAAATTACAAGCTCTGGAACATTGTGAAGATGATGCTGAGCAATGAATAGATGTATTTTTTAGGAAATATTCCCAGTTAAAACTCCTGTTAACAGCACACAAGTATATCTTTAACACTACTTGTATAGATACAGTAATCACAGTATGTCAGGCAAATCCACATTACAAAGGAAACTCGGCCCAATCTGCTGTATCTTTTGATCTGCACTTTACAGTCAGTCATCTATGACAATGGAGATGGAGGTGGCATTTTGGATAAGACAGCCAGCATTGTAGCAATCATATATTGACATCCGGCAAGGATTCACCTTGATTAACATTATCCATCTAAAAGTTAGGTGTCTTCTCTAAGTGAATTCTTTTAAGCTTACTGTAAAGTCAATGGAGAGATGTAGGCACTGCAGAGGGCAATCGACCCTATCCTGAGATAAGTATTGTAAGATAAATTGTGCCTTTTTCTTGCCATTCACTGTAGAGGGGGCCCAACCTTCCAGAATAAATGCCTGCTTTTGAGGTGATTATGCTTAGGTGTGACATGTGGGAGAGCAAAGGAGTAAAAGAAGCGCTGTTCTAATTTCCGTGGAATCAACTGATCCGAAGGGTCAATTGCTTTAACACAACCTTGTTACTGTGCCGCATTAAACTATTAAATCTGATTAGGGATTTATAGTGAGGATACCTTCAGCCACCATATCTTGCACAGACGCAAGAAAATTAATACTGAAGAAATACATTTTCTAAAATAGAAAACACATAATTAAAAAGTGCACAAAAGATGAATTAAGCAAAAAAAACTTATGAAAGCATTGAGCTAATTAATCAATGTCTATGTGTGTCCATTTTTAAAAGATGCTCAGTTAGAGAAGTAGTAGATAATTCCGATGTTGAATCTTGAGATATTCATGTAAAACTCTGCTTTCTGACGAGAAAGACACAGCATTTGGAGAAGCAATACAATCATTCTGATAGTAATATCAGTGCTCTCAGGATATAAGACAAAATGGATTCCTGTTTGTATCATTCTGCCATTCCTGATGATGCAATAGAGATGATTCAGTGCATTTGTGTTGATATGAATATCCCAGTGAGAGTGAGTAAAGGTTTTCAGTTAAATCCAAGTTTTGTGATGTGAAGTAATAATTTTAGAAGTCACATATTTGATCATTTTAGTCCGCAAAGCCTTTTCTTGAAAATGTTAAAAGGTAGTTTCTGGGAGCACTAACCAGGGTTTGATTACTGCTTAGGTCTAACATTTAGCCATCCATCTTGATTCAGAGATTTCTAAGGTCACAGGTTTCCAGCTTGTTAGATGTATATTCTAGTGTTAGTGGACTATTTCTGTTTAAGCTAGTTTGGACTTTTCAGTTTAGTTGGTTTTGCTTGATTTGTTGCAATATTTAATTAACTCTTTAATTGGGTGAATTTCTAGGTTACAGTTATTGGACTATTATTTAGCTCTGTTGGGGTGAAAAGACTTACAAAATGTGTTAACAATTCTGCTCGCAGAAAACCTGGGAGAGTTTTGCTTTTTTATTTCCAAAATACTGAGTTTTAATCTCTGCTTTTAATGCCTTGTATACTTATCAGCTAGAGAAGGACATTAGCAGTTATCTCAGCCCTGATGCTTACTAACAAAGACTGACAACTGCTGACACAACAACCTGCCTTGAATTATTTCTGGGTAGGGGGTGGAATGGGTTGGTTTAACACAAACATGTAATTTCAGTAAACCACCATTTTCAGAAAATGACATTATTTCAAATTTCCTTTGCTGACAGGGAGATGCATTTTTTTCCCCAGACCTCTAAAAAAAAATCATGCAGAGGTTTGAATAGGAAAATGGTGCTGAAAGGAGAATCACAATACGTACCCACTGTCAGTCAAAATCTTCCATTTTAATTTCTATTCTGAGTTCTACTCAAGTATAAATATGTATACAAATTTTTATCCTTAATTAACTGTAGAGCTTGCAAAAAGCATTTATTGCTATCCACTTTTTTCCTATCCTTCCCCTTATCTCCCCTGATAAGAACTGCATGTTGAGTAGACACACTATAACCCCGTAATTTGAAGCTACTACTATAGCATCAATTCTTCTGGATGATACCACACCTTGCCAGTCAAAAGTGATTTGAGCTTAAATTGTCAGTTAAAGATGCTCTTCATTTTTATTGTCCTGAACTTGCAGGCAGTCTATTGGATGAAGTGAATTACTTTGTTGTTGAAAATGCTTGTGATTTTATGTGAAGGACACATCAGAATACACAATATATTTTCCCCTTTGCATTTCCCAACCTGCTCTGCTCCTTTGGCGCTCAAGCATATTACAAAATTGCTGACATCTAAGCTGATCAATCAAACCCTTTGCAGTTCTGTAAATGATCAAGCTTGACTGTCTATGCAGCTGTTATTTGGCAGTGCTCCATCTGGAAAATAAAATACAAACATCAAAAGAAGTTTAGCTAGGTTTGTATTACACAGGGTTTTGGGTTTTTTTGATAGCTTGTCTGTTATATAACAGTCTATTGGGTCAAATTAGAAGAAGGCAGACCTTTGTCCTTTCATAAATATCTGATCCTTGAGTTAGCCAGATGACAGTAGAGACACCTAAGCAGTTGTTGGTGTTGTGCTGCTACTGCGCACCCTAATGTGCATAGCCTCCCAGGAAAACATGAGATATATACAGGAGTATTATACAGGAACTAGGGAAAGCTGGAACAGCCCTACGGTTTATAGGATTAGGAGGTAGGTGCTTTCAGCAACAGATCCGTTATCTGCTCCTCAGTTCTCCCCAGGTCTCTGCCAAGGTTAACACCGTGGCACGCTAGGGCTGGGTTGGTTGCCTTTAAAACAGCCACTACTGATCCAATGCAGCTGTGCCATAGAGAATTCTTTGTATATTAGATTAGTCTCAATGCAGAAAAAATAAAATCCCAATGTTCGTAAATTGTTTCCCTTCTTCATACTCTATCCCTGCATTTAAATTCTGGCCTTCCCCTCAATTTTACAAATTCAGCTAAACTGATGATACAACTTGACCCAAACACATTAAGCAAATGTACCGAACTGAAGAAGGAACACAACATGCATGAATAGTTTGTGATTTATCTAGAGGTGAGTACGTGCCACTATCCCTTGCCATAGATATAGAGAAGTGGGCAAAGAGTTGATCGTCTGGTAGCTGCAGGAAGTAATTTGCCAGGGCTGGAGAGAGACAGCAAATCTCCTGACACTTTATGCTGTGGTTGGTCATGCCCAAAAGGCGTAACAGCCAACTTGAACAGATCAGCAAAGTTCTCATTAGCCAAATTCAGAGCTAACCTTTCTACTCGCTGACTGCACAGAGGGCAAAACAGTAATCACAGTGGAAAAGGTGTCCTTAGCAGTCTAAAAAGAAACTATCAGGCAGTCACTATCAGGCAGTCAACATTGTTGATCAGACACAAAATTGGATAGAGGAAATGAATCAAATGCTTCTCTTGCTGGACAAAACAGAGGTGAAATGTAGTTATGAGCAAGAATACTTTACATGGTGTGATGGACATACTACCAGTTGATCTTGGTCAATTAAAGTGTTTTTTGGCATAATGTGAAGAATATTGTTCCCTTGAAGGACCATAAAGGAAATGAAGTGCCCAATACCTTTACCAGTTTTTTTACTCTCAGACTATGTGTAAAAATTCCAGCCAGAAAGAACTGGCAGGGAATAGAAAATAATAACAAGAAGAGCAAAACAGTGTCATACAAGTTGAAACATAATTAAGAGGTTTTTTTATATTATTTGTCTTTGTGATATGATTTTGCACTGCATTTTATACACAAATTTTAAGCCTTTTAACCAAACCTACAGTATGCATCTAGAAAATAGATCCTTTTTTTTTTATCTCAGCAGAAATTAGAACTGCTGCATTTAGAATCACATCCCATTTCTATCAAATATACACCGTTTCCCCTGCAGCTTTTTTTATGTTAGTCAATATCTTTTAATGTTATCTGATGGTTTCCTAGGAGATGCCCTAAATGGCCAAACTCACTAGTTTGATGCTGGTGTTGGATAATATCTATATGCACTAAACATCTGTTTTGTTCACTGAAGTCTGCTCTGCCCTTTTTCCACTGGTCATTATGTTTCCCCTGTGGGTTTCTAATGGCTGCTAATGAGAGAAGAAAAAAGCTCCATGTACACTTCCATCTTCTCTGATGGTGTGTGATCAGAAGTCTGTGCTCTTTGTTAGAAGCAATGACTTCAAAATCATTGTTAGTATTTCTTTGCACAGTAGTTTGAATGCAAATTTTACACTTAAGGACTAAAGTGCCTTTTAAAAATCTGTAAGAAGCAATTAGAAAGAGAAAGATCACCACATTACAGGGTAAAGAGTTCTATTTGTGGAAGGGTGGGCTCAGTGTTGATTCATGTTTTTCAGATGGTACAGTACAGGTTGCATCGTTAATAGAAGATTAAAATGCCAAATGGGGAATTTTTACCTTCTGTTTCTGAGCCTTTCACTGTAGGAAATCACCCAGATATGGCTAGAGGTTGATTTTATGTAACACGATGAGCAGACAGAGTGTTCCTCAAATTTAACAGAGCCTGCTGTTACTGTGGGAAGAGGGGCTGACAACTTGGGTAGTATCCATACAAAGCTATAATTTCTAATCTGTCAAAATCACTTCCCTTTAGAAAGCCTGATTTCATTAGCATGTTCTTTGTCAGATGTGATTGTCTCCCTTAGCAGCTTTCCTTCTACAGCTGTCACAAAAGCCAATCAGATTATACCAAGGGCAGGAAATAAATAAGTCTTTTTGCTGTAAATTAATTTAGGCAAGAATATATCACATATGGCTAGATTTATTTCCTATTTTATGAGGTATGAAATTTCAGCAGGGTAACAGATGAGGGCTCAAAGAGCGGGTATTGGCAAAAATTTGGTTACAAACTGTATTTCTTCTGGCACTCTAGTGGTGGATATACTTACAGATAACTTATGCCTCATAAATAGCAAACCAAGTTTTCAGCTAAACTGAGAATATTGGTAAAACTGATGTATTAACTGTCTTGGAGAGGCCAAATTAAGCTTTTCTCAGATTCTGTCTGTGCTGCACTCTGCTGGGGTAATTCTAACCCAAACACTGAAATTTCACTTAGGTTCATTTTCTTCATATTAGATCTGCACTATTCAGTTTAGTAGTACAGGGTCCACTGCCATGCCACTCCAGTCTGACATTTTAGCGCACCTTGCTGTGCTCTGCTACTGAGGAGTCTTGTCCTAGGTTCAGCAGTAGCAGTCATTTTTCTACTTCTTAGTAGCTGGTGCAGTGCTGTGTTTTTGGGCTTAAACCACAACAAGTCTCCAGACTGAAGCCTGCTTGTTCATCTCTCGCTTTGGTCCTGAGCATGTATGGTAAGAAGGAGGCAGGTGTTTTACGGAGAACTATTTATCTGCTTGATTTGGCTCTGCTTGATTTGTGTCTATGTTATGGCTGCAGAAATTTGTGAGGAAAAAAGTAGCAGATGTTACTCTTTTTAGGAAGTATTTCACTCTGGAGAGTAAGAAAAGGACAATCCCTGAGAAGAGTTGTCCCATTTGGCTGCTAAAGTTGAAAAAATAGCATTTTCAGAAGTCTTTAGTATACAGAGTAATGATATGATGAATGTTACAGAAGGAGGCTACTTAGTGTGTCATCTGGCTAGTCCATCTTTTCCCAGGCTGTTTGCAACAAGGGACAGCATGAGTTGATAGCAAAGCTCATCAGTGGATCTGTAGCTTTACTTTTCAGTCACTGTGACCTATCTGGAGAACAGGTGAAGCTGTAACTTTTTCTGTAATGAGTCTTTCTATGCAGATGCAGAGAAACATTCTACAAGAAGTCAAAGCTTACACCTATGGTGCTGTATGATTAGCTTGGCGAAGAATTTCCTTTATTTGAAATTATTTAAATCGGAAATCTTGCTCAGTGTTCACTTTTGTACAATCTATTACTTCTTAGAAATAGATAGCAAGCACTATGTGAATCAGTCACTGTTTTTCTTACAGGTACTAAATAGTTGTATTACCTGTGCAGGTACAATTCATATTGTCCAAGCCTTTTTATTGTGCCCTGAAATAAAGGTGAAAGAGCCCATAGTCATTATTACTTGTATCCAGTGTCTTTCCCTTCTACAAGATAATTGGTCTTCCAGCTTCCAATCTTGGCAGCTCTGTATCTCTAAAGGCTCATTAACCATGTCTCTCTCTTTTTTTAATTCTTTTTTTTCAGAGCTAAGAGAATCTTCTGCTTTTTAAAAAGGTCTTAATTTCTTTACTATCTGCAATAATCTAGATTTTTTCTCTTCCTTTTTTCCAGTTCCATCTGGACATTTAAAAACAGTAAAAAACATTAATTCTGTGTCTTTTCATGTGCTTCAGATCTTCTGCAATGCCAGTCTCTGACAGTATTTGATCTGTTTTATGATTACCCTTCATCTGTTGCTGGCTCTTTTCCTGTATGCTGGTAATGGCTTTGATCACCTCTTGGCCAGAATCTGTGGCTTCTCATAATTCCTTCTGGAAAGATTCTTTTTTTTCTTTTAATTACTTTTTACCATTACCTGGCTAGCGTCCACTGCATGTTGGTCTGGTTGTTAATTTTTGCCACTGTGGAAGCTAATAGGACTCTTCTGCATTGAGACATTTAGGAAAGTCAATCCAAATTAAATGTTAAAGTTCACACTTCAGCTGCATTAAATCCCTGTGTTGACAGCCTTGTTAGAAGTAAAAAAGACCTTAATTTTGTTTAATTTAATACATGCTGGAAATGAATTAAGTCAAATTTAACCACTTCAGTTTTGAACAAATCTGTCTACACAAGGCTTGAGATTTAACAAATCCATTTTAGCTTCATACTTTTTTTTAATGTCTTCAATTTCCTAAGTTTCTTGTAGACAAGACCTCGGTTTTCTTTTCCATAGGAATAATCTTTTTATTCCAGCCTTATTTTTTAATTCCTGTCCTTTTCTTGATGTTTGCGCCGTCACTGTCACTGCGCTGCTTCTGGACAGTAAGGAAGACTTACAGAACGTAGCTGTTCCTATTATTTTATTAAATTATAACAAGCTAAAAATCTGCATTAAGTTTGGGGTCATGCTAAGGTGGATGATGTAAACACATTCATGCATAGAATGGAGTTCATCTCACATAACCTTACTGGGAAAAGGCAGGCAGATAGAGTGTACCCTCAGCAAGTTTGTGGATGAGCAAAACTGAGGGAACTGCGTGGTATATCAGATGGGTGTACCCCCTTCAGAGAGACCTTGACAGGCTGGAGAAACGGGCAGAGAGGAAACTTTAAAGTTCAACACAGTGTAATGCAAAGCCAGTACATGCTGACTGGCTGGGAGACAGGTTGCTGAACAAAATCTTTACATCCTGGTGCACAGCAAGATGACCATGATCTGTGATCCTTCACCTCTCCTTAGCACTGGTGAGGCAGCAGCAGGAGTTCTGTGTCCAGTTCTGGGCTCCTCAGCAGAAGAGAGGCATCAACATACTGCAGCGAGTCCAGCACGGGGCTACAAAGATTATCATAGGACTGAAATATTTTTCATATGAGGAAAAGCTGAGAGAACTGGGACTGTTCAGCCTGTGGAAGACGGCTCACGCATCTTACCAATGTGTGTAAATACCTAACAGGAAGGAATAAGGACAAGGGAGCCAGGCTCTTCTCAGTGCCCAGTGACATGAAAAGAGGAAATGGACACAAATTAAAACAGATTACAACACATCTGAATGCAAGATATATTTATTTTTTCTCTCTTTTTATTTTTTTTATTTTGAATTGCGAGTATGGTCAGTCACAGAAACATGTTACAGAGTTTGAGGAGTCTCTGTCCTTGGAGTCATAACCCAGCTGGATAGAATGCTGCTTTAGCTTATTCTGCCTGATGTGGCAGGTGGAGTAGGCAACTTCAAGATTTTCTTGCCAACCTCAACCATCCTGTGACGCAACACCTACAATATTATATCTAAACAGAGAAGATACAGTTATAACAACATCCAGGACAAGTTGTGCAGCCAACATCACAGTGTGTCACTTTCAGATTTGTCCCATGTGCTACGGCTGCTCTCCTACCTTCTGAAATTTCATACATTTTAATTCATCCTTGCAGAGGCAATCCAAGCCTTTAAGACTACTGAATTCCATAGCTTGGCACTGAAACAGGACACCAGAAAACTCAATGTATATAGCGTATAACTTCACAAACAGGTCATTTTATTCCAGAGAAATGTTTGTTCTTGTGTATTGTAAGTTCCAAACACTGGACTCTAAGCCCCACAGCTTTGTTGCTAGCTCTTCCTGTGGGCTGCAGGTCTGAAGTTAAAGTTAATGACCTAAAGGCTCTGATTCTATGATTTTAATAAGGCAAGTTTGATAAGTATACTGACTTTAAAACTAGTATGAATCCAGCAGCTCCTAGTGATGGTGATGGAGAAGAATTATCTTCATCATTTTTAAAAATTTATTGTTTTGGGAGGAAGAGATACAACCATGTGTGACCTGTAATGGAAAAATGATGAATTCATGCTACTGTAACTATCCTTATGCTGTCTGTTAAAATTCTTCCCAGTAAGACTGTCTCAGCAGCAGACAAATAAACACCCCCATTTAAATCCCCTCCTGTCTGATAGGTAGATATTTGCAAGTCAAAAAAGAATCACTGTCCTTACTTCTCAAAGGTATGGTCTGCTTTTCAGATAATACATACTTTCCCAACCTTGTCAGGTGAGGCAGTGCTTGAAAGCTTTTTAGTACTTACACTTTTGTACAGCAAGTTATCTCAGTAGGAGGCATTGCAGCAGTCTTTAACCCTTTTTGTATTCTCATTCTCTCTCAGAGATGTCTCATGCAAGGTAATAAATTCCTTGAAGTCTCTCCCTTTTCCACAACATTAATCTCCCATCAACTAGTAATGAGCCTTGGTAGGTTCCTTGTGAGAATCTGAGACCACCTTAATTCCTTGAAACTTCTTTGACAATAGTGAACCTATTAGCAAACGGTTTAGGAATGTCTGATCCATACATTTTGCCTTAGGGGCTCTTGGTGGCCTACATTTATTGTGCCCTGAAATTCCTCAAGGCTTAGGAAGATACTGCAAATGCTAAGTGGATGAATTTCTGCTAAACTGTCTCTGGATACTGTCTTATGCACCAAACAGGAATTCTGCTGTTAAAATCATGCTTTTTCATGATTCTTTCTTGAGCTGAATGATTCTTCTTGAAAAATTAATGTAATCGAATACAAAGCCTATATAGATTGCTGCATGTTTTAGAACACATGAAATGACTGCTGCTTCTTTAGCATACTGATTCTCCCCATAATACATACAACATACCAGGCAACATACAGCCAACACTCATACTGCTAGCCTTGCCACGTGATTTCTCACATGGCTGTGAAGGAGCTCAGTCTTTAATTTTAGCAATCTAGAGAAGAATAGGTGCCCTTGAGGGTTTACAAGGAAGTTCTTGTTGCTTAAACTTATCTAAATTATGGCCAAGACTCTACTTACCTAGCAGTCTACTGACAGGCAACCTACAGAAGTAGGATGGGGTTAAAAAGCAGTAAATCCTACTAGAAAATACAAATTGTTTTCAGAAATTTCATATTTTATGAACACTTTAGACAAAGTTTGGCTTTCCATTAGCCTTACTTCCACATTCATGTCAATTAAAACACTAAACCAATCAAATAATAAGTAGGGAATCAAAGCTGGAAGTTGAGAGAAAAAAACCAGGACTGTAGGTCCACATAAGACACCTGTGTGTTTGAGACATTTTTCTGTGCATGACCAACATTACAGTCTGCACTCAATTTACTTCAGCTCAACTCTACCTTGCTAAAGGGAGAAAAGATGCCCATCAAATCAACCCACTCATATTTGTTTATTTTCAGCATCAACTTTTCAGTGAATTATTTCCTCCTACAGCAGCTCTTTCAGGCTGTGTGGTATTTTTTTCTTGGTCTTTTTCCTGGGCCCACTGTTTTATGCCATTTTTATCTTTGCTTTGTTTTCGTGTGATATGCAATGAAACCCACAATGCAATTAACATACTTAGCTACACTCATTCTGCCCTATGACTTTTTATAAAGCCACTTTTTATGAATACAAAAAGAAAAAAAGTCAACCACACAAAACTTGAAGCGTCTTACACTTTACAATTTCCTCCATTCCCTCAGAATGTGTGGAAGCCTGATAGCACTAACAAAATAGTATTTAAACAGACTTCACATATGCATTAGATGTTGTTTGCAGAGAATCAATTTTGTCATAAAAGAAAGCAAGTTTTCATTGTAGCTTGAACTAAATTCAGTATCATGAAAACCTCTGTGAATTCTTCTCTAAAACCGTAATCTGAACTGAAATCTGCTTCTAAACCTCAAGAAGGATTATAGATTGGGAGAGACTATATGCAAAAGGATTTTGGTTTGGATGAAACCAGGTTTTAATCTATATTACAATAATACTTCCAAGTTGCATACATTGCTAGAGAAGAAATAATACAAAGGCCATTCCTGAGATTGTAACATGAATAGGCAGCACAATACATTATTATTTAACCATGACAAAAGAATGACAATAATATCTTTTTCTCTGAAATGAGAGGAAGAAAGAGAGAAAGCCATGGCTGGCAAGTGTAAGACAAACAACTTAAAGGTCTTCAAAAGGCTCTTAGGTAAAGAGGGCTGGCTAAACATCTATCCCAGTGTGATTACAGAGGTTGGGTCCACAGGTGCATGCTCATTGCAGTGGCTTGCTGGTTTGGTGTTCAGGAGGTTCAGATCATTTTTCCTCCTTAAACACAAGGCATTTTTTAATTGATTGCCCCAAATCATTGTTTATTTTTGAAAGCTGAGTTTCACTTTTTAGCTTAGTTCATTTGAACTTTCTTAAAGTAACTTAGGTTGCTGAACAAATTTCCAGTCCATTGAGAAAACGATGTCTGATATAAACTTACAGGATGAAAGGACTAACAAGTGAAAATTAAATTTGAAAACTCTTTTCCAGCAACTTCTCTTCTTAAATCTCTCTTTATTTTAGAAACAAAGCATGGTTTGTTGACTTTCCTAGGTACTTCTAGGGGAGACTAAGCAATGCGTATATGTAATGTGTAAACGAGGTTTTCCTGCACTAATCTTTGATATTTTAACCTTCTGCATCTTGGAGATTGCATCTCAGAGTAGGGTAGATATTCCATGCTAGAGTACAAGGCTGTTTTGTGTCGTCTGTGTGGACAGAAGCAATTACATTTAATGAGCTGGGTTATTGTTTGCTTATTAAATTTCTGTTTTTCCAAAGTATGAATATTTTAGTCACCTGGCTGTGAGTCCCTTCTCCATCAGGAAATACAGTAAACTCTCTAGATGTCTATGATGTCTGGTCATAAAGATAGTATAAGTATGATGCAAATTGTTCTGAATAAGTCTTTTTAGAAAAGAGCTCTGGAGTCCTCACATAAGAAAGGGTGTCCATGTAAAGCAGGAAAGCTGCTGGCTTAGTTTTCCATAATTGCTTATCTCTGTCTAGTAATGCTAGTTAGTTAGTTCTAGCTACTGTGGCTATTATCATTTAGCAACAGAATGTCCGGTGATGTGAGTTACTCTACCTTAACAAAATAAAAAAGCTATTTTCTGTCCAGGATGATGCAATGTTTATTCCCTTGGCTGTGCTTTTTATGACTTAACATCCCTGAATCACTGTGTATGTATGTAATTTACTTTTGTTTCTGTAGCAAATGTGTATATGGATTTGGATTTAGGAGATAGCTTTAAATACTATCTTCCCGTGATCTCATTTGAAATGGTCCTTACACATTTTTCCACCTGGCTGAAACAACAATAAAAGCTGTTGGTAATTTCAATTTTAATTAATTGTGCATCATGGATTGTTGACGTGGCATAGATAAGGGTCAACCAAATAGATTTGCCTTGGGTTAATAGAAGTTTTGAATCTCCTCTGTTTCTGGTGCTTAAAATATTCTCCCCTCATTACAGAAGAGATATTAAGTTGCTGGAGCAGGTCCAGAGAAGGGCAACAAAACTGGTGAAGAGTCTGGAGAATAAGTCTTATGAGAAATGGCTGAGGGAACTGAGGTTGTTTGGTATGGAGAAGAGAATGCTCAGGGGGGACCTTATTGCTCCTTACAACTACCTGAAAGGAGGATGGAATGAGGAGGTGGCTGGTTTCTTCTCCCAAGTAACAAGTGATAGGACAAGAAGTAATGGCCTCAGGCTGTGCCAGGGGAGGTTTAGACTGGATATTAGGAAAAACTTCTTCACAGAGATGTTGATCAGGTATTGGAACAGGCTGCCCAGGGAAGTGGTGGAATTACCGTCCTTGGAAGTGTTCCAAAAATGTGTAGATGAGGCCCTCAGTGACATGTTTTAGTGATGGACTTGGCAGTCCTGTGGTAAAGGCTGGACTTGATGATCTTAAGGGTCTTTTCCAACCTGACTGATTTTGTGATTCTATGATTCTTGACAACCTAAAGTTTGTGAATGAGTGCACAAAATACTCACAATCTACCTGTCAGCCTTTAACCAAGGCTACCACCACCTTTTGTATTCATCTGCTGTGCAGCTCCCCTTACTGGTAGGAGGCCTGTGAAATGCTTGGAAACAATTTTATGAATAACAGCATTTCAGGTGCTAAACTCCACATTGTATAAATTAATATAATGTCTTTTGGACTTTTCATAAAACACTATATCCTCTACTCATCCACAGAGTGGCTTTCTTTTACTTATTATTACTGTGATGACACATAATTAAGTCAGATTACATTTTTATAGAGAGAGAATAATAGCTAAGACAAATTTCTAAATTATTCATCAGTAAGTTTCACAAAAGAAAGTAAAAGATAAAAATTTAAAATGTGCTCTCTGTTGTTTTATTTTCTTAAAATTAGATAATTTTATAATGGTATATTGAACAAATAAGTCTCTGTCTTCCTCCCCATGAAAGAATAAGAGACTGCATTTAACACCACATGTGTTATTGCGCTTATCCGCTGATTACCATATTGCTTTGATTTGGATGGTAGATTGTAAACTCTTGTAGGATTATGGAAAGATTTCTTTCCCCAGGCTGTACCAGTGAGATTTTCAGCATCATGAAGCCAGAGATGAGTAGGAAAGAAGCAGATTGCTTATTATAACTCTATGTATTTTTTACCCACTGGTTCATCTCATTTTTATCACTGCAGAGTCAGCATGAAAGCCGACTGAGTTAATACACCTCCCCAACGTCGTCACACCACTAAGCTTTAATGTCTCTTCATATCCTCAACATGCCTAGTGAAAATGTGAATTGCTGAAATGGGGTAGCCATAAAGAAGAGAAGGAGTAGGCATAGCTATGCTTTGATTCAGCTAGTTAAAATACTCCTTTTGATTAGGAATGGATACTTTGTGATGAAGCAAAGTGCTGATGTTCTAAACATCAGGGATTTGTTACGTACAATTCTTGCTTTCTGATTTTGGATGGGCTTATCTGAATTTGCAAGACAATTTATTTGGCATATTAAACTAAGTATTTCCTTGTAGAAAATAAAAGAAGCAGCAGTAAAGAATGAGGAAGTTTAGACTAGAAGAAGGACAAATAACGTCCTATAGAGCTAAAAAAAAAGAATCTACTGTATCTCTGTGCTGTGTATGTAACTCAGACTAGAAAAAGAGAATTAATTTGAATAGAAATAAAAATTTAAGATATGCAATGGAGACAGATAATCAAAGGTTTTCTGATATACTGGAAGGCTATGGGGAAACACCACTAGCAGCTTAATGGTCAAGATTAGACAGAAGATGTGGGTTCACTTTGCTGCTCTGCTGCTGGGCTCTAAAGTGTCAGAGAAGTTGCTTTATCTCCTGTTTTCTGAAATAAAAGCAACTACACTCAACTCCTTTGTAATTGGGAAAAATGGGCCTGGAATTCTGTATTAAATCCTTGTCAATCACATCCAAGATTAACTAAAGTTATGAAGAAAAAAAGAATATTAGGTGAAAAGAAGGGGAGTAAAGCATAAGGCTAGATGCACAGTTTTCACAGCGCAAAGAAGTTGTCCGTACAAAGAGAGAACTTTGGTAGGATCTGTATTGCTCATCATGGATATAAGTTACTAGGAAAATGTGGGAAAATGTGGGAAATTAGAGACCACTTTCCCCCAATTCCCCAAAGTTATATTATAACGCTAAGGAAACAGAGTTAAATGCAGCTGCTACTTCCAGGATGGGATGGAGTTGACATGCATGGAATCTACCTGGTCATAGTTCCCCAGGCAACCCTACAACCTCGGCATAAGCTAAGAGAAACTGAACAGAGGGTGGAGCAGAGCAAAGGCCCCACAGCCAGGCTCTGTTATACTCCCTGCAGGAGCAGGAACTTGAAGGCACCATGTACTGACAAACTGCACAGAAGCTGCCAAAAAGGAAACTATATTTGTATTTTAAAAAGCAAAGGGAGAGGATTTTACACCTATCAGTAACAAAGTATGACTACAGTCACCCAGGTTTCATAGGCATATAGTTAAAAAGTAGAAACCTGTGTTACTATGGGGAAGCCTGGACACATACAAGGGCCTCCTACAACGTCAGGATGAACAATACTGATGAACAGAGAACTGATAGTGGGAGAGGAGGCTTTGCCTTTGTGTAGGCAGATTAAGGAACAGAGCTAATGAATCTCTAATCAGGAAAGACCATCCTTGAAGCCTAGTACAACACATGGACATTGTCAACATATGGCTTCACGTGTCAGCAAAACATGACTAGGATGTTCTTCTGATGAAAATGATATAACCTCATACAAATTAACTGAACACACTGTAAATCGGTGGGAGGGTTATGGGGAGCTACTAACCTGAATCAAATTATATAAATATGTGAAATTAGGAAAGGGAAAGCAGGGAAGACTCCACCGTAACTTCTGGTAAGAACTTTATCTTATCCACACTAACTAACTCATGCTAGCTGTTACTAGTGATTATAGTCTGGTTGTGTGTCACTTCAAGCTTTTTTTTTGCAGACAGTCCCTATCACTGGATATCTCTGAACCTTAATTTCTCACGATTTTATGTTAATAAAGAGTACTATTCTGTAAACTGTTAGCATTAGCCCATTGTGGGCGCTAGAAGAAACTGGCAATGGGTAACATAAAGTGGGAAGACCACTGAGGGGCCCCCCTTATGCTGCTGGTGTGTTTCCCTGAACAAGTCAGTTGAACCACCCTCAAATCCAGCAGAACTGTTCAGTGAAGGGTCCCTGTAACAGGACACTGACAGACCGGTTGGCCACAAGGGTCTCAGCTTTCCTGGGGTGCTGATAGACAAATCAAACACTAGGGGTTGAGAAAATCTTCCCCAGATGCTTAAAGAGGTGACCAAATTTGCTGATACTAAAGAATTCTTCAAGCTGACAGACACTAACATTGACAATAAAAGTGTAAAAAGATCTTGTGATTTTGGGTGGTTGGAGGTAAAACAGGAGACAAAATTCAGTGCTAAGCAATGAAAAGTAATAGATGCAAGAAAACATAATCCTTTGGGGAGAAAAAAGATGACTGTGGGACAAAAGTATAGCGTACATAAAATAATAAATAGCACAGAGTAGATGAACTGCTATGTTTATTATTAACAATGTATGAAAAACTGAGGGCCAGCTGATGAAATTATCATGCTGCTAGTTTAAGGTAAACATAAGGAAGCACTTTTTGCACACAGCATATTTCAATGCTGGAACTCGTCAGAAGAGTCTTGTAGTGGCCAAAGGGTAAATAGATTTTAACAGGTTATAGGAAAATAGCCAGAATAAAACACCATCAATGATTATCCCATAAAATACTGAGATTGTTTTGATTCATATAAAAGAGAGACATTTCTTATGCTTCTTATAAAAAACAGCAATTTTACAATACACCAGGGGATGGTTTGCTGGGTCTGATGAAACAAATTTTTACCCACTGTGAAATATCCTATGTTACAGAACTGAACCCAGTCCACAGAGGGTGCACTGTGACATTCAAAGTGAATTTCTGTGAAAGAAAAGTAAATATAAAAAATGGCTCATTTATTCCAGCTCATTTAAAATACTAAAGAAAGTGACCTTATTATTTGTGAGTCAGTCAGAGGATAAACACATGAGAAGGAAAAAATCCATAGACTAAATGACAGCGGAATTGTGTTCTGGGAGGGGTTTTTAAGGCATAAAATTAGTGTGGGATCGCTTATGCCAGATTCACATCCACATCCTGCATACTATCTGTATTAAATCCATTTGGAAGTGTGGCTTTATGGCTCTCTGACCCCCGATCTTAACTGGAAAGGCATCTTGGAACTGAGGTGCCTCAGCACCATGGGTGGCCCAGATGAAAAAGGTTTGGAATCAGCATGTTGATGGAGTGCCATGCTCCCCTTTGCATGCTTTTTGCAGCCCCAGTGTCCTTGGAGCTGTAGGCTTTGTGGCTCTCTGAACTCTAACCCTAGCCCTAATTGGAAAGATACCTTGGAGCTGAGGCTGAGATCCCCAGCACCATGGGTTGCCCAGATGAGAAAGGTTTGGAAGAAGCAATGTTGGTGAGTGCCATGCTCCCCTTGGCATGCCATATACGGCAATACTGCCCAAGTTTTTCAATGAAAATTTTGACTGATGTTTAAAGATGTGGCTGAGGGAGGTGAGGGCTTGAGGGAGACAGGGCGATTTTTTCTTGTCATTTTTACATCAGTCTGAATCTTGCATGCAGCATCAAATTGCCTTCTCTTAGTACGGAGCCTGTAACACATGCATGAGATGAGCTGGCATGCCCTGAGGTGGATCTGGAGTCCTGGCCTGCTTCCCAAGGACTGCCAGAGCTACTATGCTGAAATTCAAACTTTATGGACTAATGATTTTCCTGCTTTAGTGCCAGCACGTTTAAACACTCTGGGTTGTCTGGCTGCAAGTTGTCTGTCTAAATGTGAGTAATGTCTCTGTCCAAGTATTCCTTACCCCTCAGGGTTAAAGAATATGAGAGCTTCAAAATTCAAGGCTTTCTGGTGCCATGGCAGTGAAGTAACTTAAAATATGGAACCATGTAAAGTGTAAAATATGTTAGATGTATAGAGCTAAGTTGAGCTGAAACATTCGAATGCAAGTTGTGATCTGAACTCTCTCCCAGGAGCAAGAGCTTTAGGTCAGGTGTTACTGTTCAAGACTATTTCCAAGCGAGTGACTGTGCCTTTTTATAACACAAGCCTTGTTACACTTTGATTTCTTCCTCTGTCCTGGTCTGAATTATGTTACTTTTGTTGATATGAATTCACAGCCACTAGCCAATGACCATAAAAGCCATTTTATACCACATATTGGCTTGAAAGATTTAGGTCCCCGGTATAAAAGGATGGCACTTTATCCACTCAGCCAGACCAGACCCTTGATTTTACATTGCTGTTTTCTCTCTGAGATTCAGAAGACCTTTTAATATTTCAGAACCATGTCAGTGCTTTCATAAACTTTCCAAAGGGTGAACAGTAGTAGCTGTATTCCAGCTGCTGCTGAATCTGCTGTGTTTGTTCAGCCCTGAAATGATCTTTTAAGATGTGAAAATAAAATGTTTCACTAGGTACTGAGCCATAAACGCAAAACTGACCAGGGATGCTATGCACCCAACAAAACCTGCCTATTATGTATTAGAACCATTTTTTTTTTTTTCCAGTTTTCTGCACAGAGACCTGATTCTGATTTAACCTGGGTTTCGTTTTTTGTTTATTTGGGGGGTTTTTTTGGTGTTTTGGGGTCTTGTTTTTCTGTTGGGTTTTTTTTGGGAGGTTTTGGGGGTTTTTTTTGTTTGTTTTTTGTTTTTTTTTGCAGAGCAGGTAAAATAATGTTTTTCTTTTTCCTTTTTTTTTTTTTTTTTATGTTTTGAGAAGCCACACTGTGAAGACTATTGCAAAGGCTTTTCTTTCTCATGGAAAGCAAGAAAACCTTATTTACTTGTTACAGAAATATTTCTCTGAATGATCTAAGTAGTCTGTCTCACAAAACTGCATAAGTGTAAGATTGCAAACTGATCTTCTGATTACTTTTGTAGATATTTCCTTATTTTATGTTATTTGTTTGAATGTGTGAAAATCATATGCTTGCATGTATGCAGTAGATACTTTCAGATTTTCTTAATAATGCAAGCAAATGAGTTGCCAGTACAGGGAGCTCTAAAATTCAAGTCCGAATTAATGTTTTAATGCTAACAGAACTCACAAATTGCAATATGAATTCTCAGCAGAAATCATAAAACTCTCAAACTATTTTTTTTCACTCTCTTTCCCTTTATCAAGCAAATAGTAGGGAAAAAAAAAACAAACCACAAAACAAACCTTCATTCATTACAATAAATGCCCAACTCAGGCAGCTATAGACCAAAGATCAGACTCCAGCAGAAATTTTCAGCTACCACTAAGATTGTTTTTCTTGGCCATGTCATCCTTTCTTTGCCCTCTAGGTTTCTGTCTAGGTGGGACTTAAAGTCTGAATTTTACAGTTCTACATCAAACCCCAAAGCTGAGCAAGAGGTGCACTAGAACAAGGATGAAGGGCAGGCTCAGCTGAGGAGATTAACCTGTACTTGACATCACTGGGAAATGACTGTCAAAGTGAACATGGTGGAGCAAATGTAGAAGGTGGAATGGATGGAAATGAAGACTAAGCTGGGACCAGAGCAAGGACTATGGTGCTGGATTGGGAGTAATCAGGATGTTTGGGATTCATGAGAGAGGAAAGTTAAGACAAGGTGAATGACAAGCATTCAAAGAAGTATCTCTATGTGTGTTGATGAAGACAGCGATGCTTAGGGTGGGAAGATTATGGATCTCCAGGACCCAAAAGGCAGGCTTTAGGACTGGAAGGTTTGAGAGAATAAGGATTCTCAGCTGGTTGCAGAACAGCTATGTATAAGAATGTTAATGTTGCACTTCAATCAACAAAAAGGAGGACAGTGTAAGACACCTAAATACCTACTGAATAATCACCTCTTGCCACCTCACACAACTGCCCTCAAGTACCTGTTCTGTTAGCCCCTTGAATGGAATAGTATGCATAGCAACATAGGCTTTATAGATAGGCTGGTACTGTCATTTAGGCTGTTAAGCCATCTTCTATACTTGTAAAATACATCATGCTCAAGGCTGAATACTGTCCAGATTCTCTCACAATCTGAAATGGTGCAGACACATAGAAATTACCTTGGCCACAATCAAAAGTGTCTCTAACCATTTCTGAAACCTAAATAATACGGACGTTTCAAATATAGTGCCTATACCCTGCAAGTTAATATACTGATAGCTGTAGACCATATAAGACTTGTATCTTTAATTTTAATCAAAAATCCATAGTCCATCAGGATATTTAATGTGCTTATTTTAGATGTGAAGTCTCTTCTGGAAGCGTTGGCAAGGTCTTGTATCTAATATCCCTATCACTTATTTTGTATTGTGTATGAATCCTATTCTGGGTTCCACAGCAAGCTTGTAGGTCAAAAGTGCATTAAAAATGTGCTGAAGTGTTAACTGGTCCTCTACTGCCTTCTGTCAACATTTAAAAAGCTGCTCAGGTCTTGACTTCTGTGGGAGTACTGAAAGAATAATCTCGAATAGCTCTTCTCTCTTTAAAGGTCTCCCCTAGTTGGCAAATGGCACCATAACCCAAGAGAAATGTATGACAGACATGTTATTTCTGTGGGAATTCTCAGAGTTTTCTGAGTCAGAAGAGTTCTAAATATTATATATACAGCTTAATTTATTAGTAGAACTACTTCCATGCCAGAGAAGTAAAGCTACTTTTTTTTTCCTTCAGAAACAGCTTTCTGGATTTAGCATATATTTACTTTGAATGATAGAAAAGTTTTATGTCTACTGGTACAGAACAGAATTTGATCTAATTAGTCAAAAAAGAACAGCATTTTTAGGTGTGGCTTTATTTACATGCTTGTATTGTAGGTTCAATAGCTATTTGTTAGTGCTAGAGGCAAAGCTGGAAGAGTAGTGTGTGCACAGTTTTGATGTCATTGATGTTTCATTTGATCGCAGTTGCTTCAGCTGTTCCTTCTAATGACCAGTTCATGCTGAGAGTGAACCCAAGCAACTGGGGTCTTAAAAGACTTTAGAAAACCACGCAAAGCATCAATACATACTGAAATTTTAATGTTACTGCAGTGCTTTAAAAAGTCGTCTTCTTATTTCCCTATACCTCCATGTCCAAATGCAATCATATAGCATAGGAGTGGAAGCAGTCACCATCTTATCCTGAGAACAGCAGCTCAGCAGTTGCCAAGTACAAGTTAGACAGAAGACAACTGAAGAAATTCTGTTCCATTTTTTCAGTACTACCAGTCTTTGTGAGGTGTGCTTCTATGCCCAAGTCATGCTTTGGTAACTGTTCAGCACTGCCTTCCCTTTGTATTTGAGTTGTCCTCCACATCTTATCAGTGCTGTATCACAAGTTCTGAGTCTTAAACTAGATGAAATGGCCAAAGCAGTGACATGGTGTTATCCTTTATCTAGTTAAGCACTGCCTGCTCCCTAACTGCTTGTCTAGTACTTCCTGAGAAAAAAATTGAATGTATGGCTCTCATTGTTTCTGAACCCTGTGTGATCTAGAATACACAGTTCACTGAATCTAAGGGACGCTGGACTTGAATGTCTGCAAATGAAGATGGGTGCAAGGGTAAGTTTTAAAAAGCCCTTGGATATGTCGGATACCATTCAAAATCCCTTTTTGAGGAGTATGATGTGAAGTTCATTCCTGGATTTTTAAGCACGTCTTCTTTATTTCATTAGCTACTTACATCCTGAGGACTTTCAATATACCAATAGAAGAAACCTACTTGGCAAAATCAGAGAAGATAGATCTTCTAAGGAAAAGTTCTGTCCTGATTGTTTGTCATTACAAAGAAATCCCTTATAAAAAGTAAACTTTGCAGTGAAGCTTTTGGAACTCCTACTGAGAGGCTGGAAATTGTCTCCTAATGGAGCTTACAATAGAACAGATACTACAGGGATTTTATTTTCCGGTGATGAATAAGAGATTAGGAATCTTAAACCACTAGTTGTACATTTTCTAACAGATGCAGTAAAAGATGCATTTACCAGAAGGTCTTATGATTCTGCTGTATATTCGATCTTTTATTAGCCTATAACACTCAGGACAGCATGTTAATTAATGCTTGGTCTCAAAGGGTCCTGGTTTAACCTGAAAACTTAAAGAAAGCCGTTTTATTTAGATGCATTGATAGCTTCTGTAAAAAGAAAAACTATCCCAAAAATACAAATGAAGATTATCACATGTTTTCTTAGAGATTTGTCGGCAAAGTTAGCTTTCATGCTAGCCAGCTGGGGTCTTGGGTTTCTATATGAAAAGAATAGCTCAGCTATGTCTTGAGGCTAATACTGAAAAGGTCATGAGATTCTCTTTCATGAAAGGAATGAAAGCAAGCTGAAAAGTGCAGGAAAACATAACGTTCAGTATAAATGATAGAACTGATTTGGTTCTATGCATTTCTCTATGTATAGAAAATGACATTGAAATACATTTGTATTTCGAATTAGGGAGCAACTTACTTTCTGCCTTTTCACCAGTTTATTATTTATTTCCAAACCTTATTATTTTAAAAAGCTATAGCACCCAAAATATGCTAGACCATTTCTAAACACAATCACATAATGGATTTTTCCTATGATGAGAAAAGCAGCCATTTGAAGTTCATTCATTGAGAACCTTTGGCCTTTAGAGCATTTAGTGAAGGGTTTGTTTTGTTTATTTTACAGTTCAGTGGAATGGAAAACAATTTTTCTTAAGCATTACTGGAGGCCATCAAACAGCGAGAAGGAATAATTTTTCTGCTGCTGCATGTTCAGCGAAATTTAAAGGTATCTATTAAAGAAAAAAACCCAAAAAACAGGTGTAGTGATAAACCTAGATTTCCCCCCCTTTTTTGAAAAAGTGTAATTATACTCATCAGACATAATGATCTGCTATTTTCCCCATCTTGCTATTGCTCAGAGTGTAATGAGAAAAGTTCGCTGGTGCTGGGTGGGTTTGATTATTTGCTGTTTCTTCTTGCTTATTTTCTACCAAAAAAGAAAATAGAGCCCTCCACTCCAGAAAAAAAAAAAAAAAATAAAAGCAGCCCACAACCAAATTAAGTTGTTCACTTATTCATGGAGTGTGATTTGGATGTGCAGTTTATACATGGAAATAAAGTAATTGAAAACATACTTTTCTCAGCCTGTTGCCACAGAACTATTTAGATTCAGATTTTGATTACTTGGAGAGGCAATAGTAGGTCCTGTTTTCATTCCTTGTTTTGTGTTTTTCAAAAACTAATTTTCATAAGACATTACAAATATTATGAAATGGAGGCAGGAAACAAATAAAACTGTTTGAGCAATAATGAAGTAAACTGAGAAATCAAGTGATTGATGATACTGTCATTTAGTTCATTCAAGTTGAAAACCTGGAGCCTGAAGTCCTGTTAAAGTCAATAGTAAAAGTCTACCTGCATTGCAACTGGCAATTACAGCTTCTTAAGAAGACACTTCATGGAAGTTATTCTGACTTTACAACCATGTAGCTACAAGCTGCATGTGAATCCAAATTTCATTAAAAATGACAGTCTTAGGAAGCAGCTTCTAGAGCTGAACTCTTTGTCTCTCCCCAGTACATTCAAGGAAATAAATGAATTTGACCTTTAAGGAGGTTTGGGAAAGAACTCTGGAAAACATCAAAACTTGTTTTTGAGTTTGGCGCATAGGCAGGGCAGTTCCATTGAATACTGGCAGGACTTGATATTCAGGTATCTCTTTTAGATACTTAAAATGTTAATGTCTGTCCCCACAGCATGACTCAGGCAAGGCGAGTTAGGATCTCAGTCCCCTTTCCCCATTAATAATATACAAACATCAAAGAGATGCATCTTGGCACTTATCCTAGAGGCTCAGACATGGTAGGGTCATGACCAGACTTCATTCTTCAGAAAGCAGTTACATTATTCTTCATTATACTAGTCACAAGAATACTTGGTCTGGAAGTAAACAAGTGGATTGAAAACCACTTCATCCTTTTCCCACAAGGGCATCCTAACCATACTGATACTGAACAACTATGTTGGGGCTATCTGCTTTTTTTACCCCTCCCTAATGCCTTGCAGAACTGGAAAGCTTCAGAGAGAGGCTTCCTCTGGTTTGCTGTCCTTCAGTCTCATGACTGTTGTTGCTGGATAAGTATAGGTCCAGCTTTCCAAGCACGTTTTAAAACAGAACATAGTATTTCAATTGGAAGGAACCTACAACAATCATCTAGTTCAGCTACCTGATGACCGCTTAAGGGCTGACCAAAAGCCAAAGCCATGTTATTAAGGGCATTGTCCAAATGCCTATAAACACCAGAAGCCTTGGGATGTCTCTTAGCTGCTTTTTTAGGAAGCCTGTTTGAGTGTTCCACCACCCTCCTGCTAAAGGAATGTTTCCAATTGCCAAGCCTGAAGCTATCCTGATGCAGCTTTAAATGACTCCCCATCCCTGGCAGTGTTCAAGGCCGGGTTGGATGGGGCTTTGAGCAACCTGGTGTAGTGGAATGCATCCTTGTCCATGGTGGGGGGGGGTTGGAACTAGATGATCTTAACATCATTCCCAACCCAAACCATCCTATGACTCTGATTCTCCCACAGCGGGTGGTTCTTCATTCTCCTAATCCCTCTGCTTTCTGCGACTCAGGCAATGCGGCTCTCAAACTCCTCAGCCCCCCTGATGGTCTGCAGCCCTCTCACCATCTCCTGCAGCTCAGCCACCTGCCGCAAGAGGTCGTCCACATGGCACAGCTCTTGCAGGCAGGTCTGCCACCTGCCCCTGCCCCAGGAGAAAGGTCTGGGCACCTCCTGCGGCCCGAGGTCTGCCCTGCAGCTCCTCCCTTCACAGATCCGTCTGGGTGAGGCATCGGCCACCGCTGGGGTAGACAGCGGAGCCGCAACGCCCGCTCCTCGACGAGCGCCCGCCATCCCCGCTGCGGGCTCCACACGCCCCCCAGGGCTGCACTTTGTGGGAGTGCGGGGGGAGAGGAACCGTTGCGCCCGGCCCCGCCCTCTCCTCGGCAGCCGCTCTCGCGAGTTCTGTCGTCTCTAGGGGGTGTCAGAGCTCCGCTCTGCGGGGGTTCCCCGGCGCCGCTGCGGTTCGGGGGTGAGGTGTGGGTCGGCGTGGTGCGCGGTGCTGCCCTGGAGCTCCTCCAGCGCTGGTTGCAGCGGGATAATCACCTCCTTAGGCCAGCTGCCTCTGCTTTGTTTGATGCAGCTGGGGTGCAGTTTGACCTCCGGGGTGCAGTTTGACCTCCTGGCTGCAGGCGCTCATCACTGACCCGTGCTGAGCCTGCTGCAACCAGCACTCTCGATCCCTTTCTGCAAGGCTGCTCTCCAGCCACTCCTCTCCCAGTTTATATTGTGACTGGCATTGCTCCACCCCAGGTGCAGAATCCGTCATTCGTTCTTGTTAAATTTCATCATGTTGCCCAGTG
>WYDI02036739.1:0-13586 GCA_009867235.2 Psittacus erithacus | reverse complement strand
GGACAGGTTGTGGGGGGAAAACAAGCAGGCTACATGCTTTGTCTAATTTACGACTAAGCTTAAACCACAACACTATTGTAAATACTAGCTCCGATGCAGCCACTTTATTGCACTTTGACAGGCACAGACTACTTTCAGATTACTTTCTTCTGATACTTTCTAATGTGTCTTGTCTAAAAGTAAACTTGATTTCTATGCAATGAATTAATCTAATTTCCATTCAAACACTTTTATTTTTCCTTCACTGGTCTATTTCAAATACGTTTTGCTGATTGAGCTTTCCACCTTCTTTTCCTTTTTAAAACACTTCTCTGTTTTAGGGTTGCTTTTAATGCCCTTTGGAATAAAGCACTCTTTATTCTCTATTCCCTTTATCCAAATCCCTCATTAGTTAACCATGTTTGCCTAAAATATATAGAATAATAGAGTGCAGACTCGCTGATACTTCAGTTCCCTCCCACTATGAAGAAGTGTCCACTGTTTCTTAGTCCATTCAGTATTTCTTACAATGTTTGCTTTTCAAGACGTGAAAAACGCCATCCTGAGCAAAGCAAAGAATAAGTCTTCAACAGTGTGGAAAAGCAAAAACCAAAAGTTATCAAATTGAATGGTAAAATTCATTCAAAGTAACAGTTACTTGAAGTTACCAGATTTTTGGTATCTATCTTATAGTAGTACTAAACCCATAAAAAAATATCAATTTAATAGTTAATAATCAAGTTAATCATTTGTCTACACTATTTAAAGAATAATTCGTGTTTTTCTGAATACATATATTTGAAAGACTGTTTTGTTAAGCTAGATTGCTATGCCTCTCAATCTCTTTGTGCAAACTCCTCATGCTATGTCTCTACAACAGGATTCATGTTCCCCCTTCCCAAATAAAAAAATAAAAAAAAAAAAAAATAAAAATCAACTTTTTTATTTTATTCAATTCAAGTATTCGTTTTGCAGCTCTATATCACAGTTCTCATATACCTGTGTAGGAAGCTAATGCTGAAGTTCATGTTGCATGAAAGGTTGAAACTGTTGAGATATGCTTGATATCAATGAGAGTCCCATCTGGATATGTTCCTGTGTAACCTACTCTAGATGGTCCTGCCTTGGCAGAGTGGTTGGACTACCTGGTCTCCAAGAGGTCCCTTCCAGCCCTAGCAGTTCTGTGATTCTGCTATCATGTATACTATCTAAGGCTTCCGCTCTGTCTTATGTTAGACTCATTCAAATAATTTAAGGAACAGTTATTCCCTAGCATGTCATTTGAATTAAGATGTTGATGTAGATAATCACTCAAATCAGGATTGTTTCTATTTCACATTATTTGCCTCCTGACTATGTACACCAACAAACCAAATTGAACTCATCTGCTCAGAAACAATCACTTCTAGTTCATCAGGGGCTGAGATGTTGATTCAGAAAAACTATGCATAAAGGTAAACAACATTCAGTGTTTTGCTGAATTGGTGCATACACAGAAATACTCCAGTTAGAAACCTTTATGTTTTCATTTCTTTCCCCAGCCAATTTGTGGAAGCTTAATCTTTAGCAAAATCAATATTAGGTCAATACACAGGAGTCAATGAAGCACTTCAATGCTGTATTTGCATTTGCTCCTTGGAGGCATTAATTCATTCTGAAATGTAGATTTCAAATCATGTTTCTTATGTATTCTCCCCCTGTAAATAACTCTGTATTTATTATGATCAAATGACTCTTCTTGGTCTACTTCTTCTCTGTTCTAATACGTCTAAATTATTTTGTAGGTATGCGCTGGTTGCTTCTCTGGTAACTCACCTACCATTTTGAAGTCTACCTAGAAAAGTCATAAATTATAGAAAACTTAACCTGATATAAAGCAATAACAGTCAGACAACGCATTTGGGGATCTTCAGATTCTTCACGATTTTGTTGGTCAAAAACCCCAGCAGGAAGTTACAAGCAGCAGGAAGTACAATTGCTTGAAGGCTAACAGATGATGCCTCATGACAGTACAGGAAGCTGTGTGTTAAATCATCTGGAAACATGCAATAAAACCTAGAAGGAAAACCACTGAGCTAAAACGTTGTATTCTGCCAAAGGCTGCTGCATACACAAGCGTACAAAAAGACACAAGAAGGATTCAGTTATGGTGTTCATAGGAACTTACTTCCATAAAATGCAAATCACTGTGTTAGAGGTGAAAGTCAATGGCATGTTTGTCTTATTCACAAACAAGGGGAGCACAGAGAACTTATATACAGCCTTTTTCCTTCCCCCATGGATCATGTCAAGGAAGGAGAGGTGATGGGGTAGCCCTATATGTTAGGGAGTGTTTTGTCTAGAACTTAATGATGGTGACAATAGGATTGAGTGTTTATGGGTAAGAATCCATGGGAAGGCCAGAAAGACAGTGTGGTGGGAGTCTGTTACAGACCACCCAACCAGGATGAAGATGCAGATAAAATATTCTATAAGCAGCTGGGAGAAGTCTCACAATCGCTAGGCCTTGTTCTCATGGGTAACCTCAATTTATTAGCTCTTTGCTGGAAGCAGACACAGTCTAGGAGGTTCCTGAAATATGTGGAAGATAACTTCCTGACACAGCTGGTCAGTGAGCCAAGTAAGGAAGGTGGACCTGTTGAGGTTTTAAGCCTCACCATCTGTCTGTTCAGCACCAATTTTGTAATGCAATTAGTCATAATAGCAAACTTCATAAAAAATGGGGTGTAAATTCCAACAGTGCCAGGCTACACCAAAAAGGAATTTAGGACTACAAACAATTAAAAATTATTCCCTTGAGAAGAAAAGAGTAGAAAAACAACAGACAAGTACTGTCAATTAAAAAATATAACTAAAATATGCCAACACTGCAAAGACGGAAAGAGAAACAGATTTGTATGTATGTCACTTGCAGGCTTGTTACACAGCATAATTTTTTTAAATCTCAGAATTCTGTCTAATATATTATTTTCAGAAATATGGTCTTTGACATTTCAAGAATCTATAGAACTATTTAGTAATGACTAGCTCCACCATATCCCACTACTTTCAGTGGATTTTGGATTGAGCTAAAAACAAGGTATTACACAGTGTGAGCGTTATCTCTGTTTTGTTTTAATTTGTAGATGTATTAAATAGAAAGGGAGTCATTGTATGATGTTAAAACTAATTCTCAATTTTGTTTCCACTAGAATCCATGTACATGGGCCTTGTACTGAACATCTGATAAATAAAAATTTAGCACATTCTAAGTGTGTTTAGATTACTACGAAACTTGTGACAAAAGAAAAGAAGTTTGTTTTAATGCAGTAAAATTAGTGTATATTATCAGTAGGCTTCCCAATTTTGCATTCAGACAGGAAAGGAATTAAAAAGCATTTTTTTTGCATTTGGAAGATACCTGTTTAATCCTTTATGTGTTACTGAAAGCGCCCAGTACAGAATGGTCCAATAAGTGGTGTTTTGAGGCTGCACAGAAAACTAATACCTTCATCTGCCATACCCTTCCAATATATCCTTAGAGGTTAAGGCACGTCTAATTTCTCACATACCAAGGTCAGCAGCAAACACTAGTAATGAACATAGCCCTCTGAGTAAATAATTTGTCATTTATAATGCTAACACTAGTCTTCATTATAATTTCACTGCCAGTTCTAAAACAGGCCATGAGGCAATTCAATTATTACACTATTAGAATGCAATTGTGTCTAAAGTTTGAGATATTTTTCTTATTTTTCTTATTTTTTTCCACTCTCACTGGAGAAAATCGACCTTTTATGTCTTGAGAGGCTGCGCAAGATCTTCTGAATATTTGCTGTTGCCATGTCAACTACTTTGCTCTTGGTTATTGCGATTGCCTTACATTCTCATGTTGAAATTTACTTGGAGAGATATAAAGACAATATTTCTATAGGGTATATTATCAGCAAAAGAGAGGAAAGAAGGCTTGACCATCTGTCCAAAGGAATATGATAGCAATAAGTAAAGGGGAAGATAAGAATATAAAATCCTCGCATTTATATTTTATATTTGCCTCTCTCGTATTTTGTACTGTCTTTAAAAGACAACTGTTGAAGCTCTTTCTTTCCTCTATGGCAAACTATCAGAAAATATGGCACTTTGTGCAGGTTTTGACTGGGATAGAACATATTTTCTTCATGGTAGTATGTATGAGACCTTGACAGGCTTTAGAGGTGGGCCTGTGCAGACCTCATGAAGTTCAACAAGGCCAAGAGCAAGGTCCTGTATCTGGGTTGGGGCAGTCCCAGGCACAGCTACAGACTGGGCAGAGGCTGGATTGAGAACAGCCCTGAGGAAAAGGACTTAGGGGTGCTGCTTGATAAGAAGCTCAACATGAGCTGGCAGTGTGCACTCGCAGCCCAGAAAGCATCCATGTGCTGGGCTCCATCAAAAGGAATATGACCACCAGGACAAAGGAGGAGATTCTGCTCCTCTTCTCCCATGAGACACCATCTGCAGTACTGCATTCAGTTCTGTAGTCCCCAGCACAAGAGGGACAGGGATCTACTTGAGAGAGTCCAGAGGAGGGCTACAAAGATGCTCTGAAGGCTGAAGCACCTCTCCTACAAAGACAGGCTAAGAGAGCTGGGCTTATTCAGCCTGAAGAAGGCTCCAGGTAAACTTTACAGCCTTCTAATGCGTAAAGGGAGCAAACAAGAAATCTGGAGAGGGGCTATTTACAGGTGCATGTAGTGACAGGACATGGGGGAATCGCTTTAAATTGAAAAGAAGGTAGATTTTGAACAGGTATCAGGAAAAATTTCATTATGAGGATGGTGAGACGCTGGAACAGGTTGCCAAGAGAAGCTGTGGATGCTCTGTCCTTGGAAGTGCTCAGGGCTAGGTTGGACAGAAATTTGAGCAACCATGTCTAGAGGAAGATATCCCAGCCCATAGCAGGGGGGTTTGTCTATCTTTAAGGTCCCCTCCAACACAAACCATTCTATGATTCTATGATTAGTCGTGTTTTGGATTTGCGCTGAAAACATTGTAAGTAACACATTGATGGTTTAATTATTGCTGAGCAGTGCTTACACAGAGTCAAGGCCTTTCTGCTCCTCAGATTGCCCCACCAGAGAGTAGACTGGGGGTACACAAGAAGTTGGGAGGTAGGACAGCTGACTCCAACTGACTACATTGCATCCTGTATAAGGTTGTGCTCAATAATAAAAGCTGGGATGGGGAAAGTTTGTTGACCCTGACATTTCTTGGGGACTGGCTGGGCCTCAGTCAGCTGATGCTGAGTAACTGGGGCTTTTTGCATTTCTTGCTTTTCTTGTTGTTAGTTTTATTGTATGTTTGGTTTGTTTTTTTTTTCTTTGTTTGTTCCTGTCCCCCTTTATCTTTTTGGTTTTCCTGTATTAAACTGTATTTATCTCAACAAACAAATTTCTCAGCATTACTTACTCTATAATGTAGCTTTGTTCTGGTATTGTAGCTGGGCAAAATATGGCTAAGTTGAAACTCAGAACAGAAAACACAAAAATAATCTCTGTTGAACCATGTAATCTGGCTTGTGTACATCTAGTGTCAAGTCTGATAATCACTGCTAGCAAGCATCTGCTCTTATTTGTCGCAGCTCGGGAGTCACGGACAAAGCTGAGATGACCAATATGAACAAGAGAATGCAGTTTATTTAGTGTGGCACACCTCTTTTATAGTCTCCTAAGTGCTCAGCAGTAACTTTCCACTGTTGCACTCCCTTATCATCCCAAGTTAGCAAAGCATTTGAGGATTGCAGCACATCCTGCTTTATCTTACAAACAGCCCACATTGTCTTACCAACCGATCTTTCCCATTCATTATGCTCTTCACAGTTCCCAAGGCTCAGGCCAATTAGGCCGTTAGCACCTGGTGTTTTCTTTGATGCTCCCAAGGCTTGGAGCCTTGGTGTTTTCTCCCATGTTCCCAGGGCTGAGGCACAACCAGGGTGATAAGGTCTGGCTCCATTTGTTAACTCTTTCCATGCTGTCTCCCACACTTATTTGCCTTTATTCCATAAAAAAATTCTGGGGGGCATCAAAGAAGAGGCTTCATGCATATTTTATGTGTGCACATTATTATTAATATGTATGAATATTATTATGTGTATTGTTATGCATATTTTCATATTTTAGGTCCTCCTTTTCAAAGCAGTAGCTTAAGTTGTCAAGTATGAACTTAAAATGTATTTATGCTCTTACACTTAGTTTGTGGTTTGGGGTCCTAAATTACTGAAGTCATAAGCGTGGTGTATCATACCCCATTTTTGCCTCCCCAGTGTAAAACCAGGTACTGGTACACTGGAGTAAGTCCAGTGCAAGGTCACTGAAAGGGTTATAATATTAGAGCACTAGATGTATGAGAAAGACTGAACAAACTAGTTTTGTTCAGCCAGAAGAAGAAAGGGCTAATGGCTCTTTAGCACCTTACTTCCTTGAATTGATCCAGGGACTATTCTAACTCCTTCTTCAGGTAATGGATAGCTAAAAAAAAGGCACAGCCAGATTTTATTGAGGTGCACAATAGTGCAATATATACAAGCAGAAAGGGAAATCTAAATTGTTTGGGGTTATGAATATTATATAACCTAAGTATAGATATTAAAGCTGAAAAAGAAGTCAAAGGATGATAAAACACTAAAAAAGTTTGCCCAAATAGCTTGTGGACTCTCTACCTTGGAGATATTCAACTTGGCTGAACAAAACCCTAAGCAACCTGACCTAACTTCACAGTTGGCCTTGCTTTGAGCAGAATGTTGCTCTAGATTTTCACTCAGACATCCCTCCAACCCTGAATTATTCTATGACTTTAAGAATCAAAATGACTGAATTAAAATTACAGAGGTCAAATTCCAGTAGAATTTTCAAGAATACTTTAATTTTCTGAGCTCAGATTATTTATATCAGATTACTGGGTGGTTTTTTTTTTTTTGGTACAGACTCATATTAAACCTTCACGACTGCAGCTTGTCATTAACTAGTTATAGAAGAGGTCTCTTTTGGGGCAGTAACGCAAGACTACCTGCTCAGTATTGGAAATGTGCTGTCCTATTTCTACGCTGCTCCTCGTAACTGAGTTCATTGGACTACTCTGACTGAGAAAGAGGATGGATGAGGGGGCTGAGTTACACTTATTCTTTACATCTCTTCAGTCTACTGTTTCTTTTTCAGAACAGAGGGAGGGAAACAAGCCAGAAGTTGTAGGAATGAATCAAAGAATAAGCCAGATTCTTGGCACATTTCTTGCTCTGTTACTTTGAAAAGCTGGCCACCATGAGAGGCACAGTATTTTTGCTCAGCATTTGGAAGTTTAACTGAGCAAAACAATAGAAAGTCATGTTTCTTGGAGATTATCTCAATCTCAGTACCAATACTCCCTTAAAAGGAATGGTGACATGAGCATTTTACAAAAGATTTTTATACTGAAAATATCTATAAATCTTCAAAGTCACTATCATCCTCCTGGTAGGGTCTAAACCAAGGTGTTCTTTTCTTAAATTAAGTGTTGGATAATGAGGCCTGCAATAAATGCATTTGTTAGTTTATTTGACTGAAAGAGTTCGAACTGGAACTCACGTAGGTCCATGTTATACAGAACTCCCTAGGGCTACCATGAGTTAAAAATTATTCCCAAATGTAGCTTGTTGGTTCTGTAATAAGCACTGCTTTTTTAAAGGCCAAGGCTTCCATATAAAGTACTATTGTTTGGTCCATTAAGGAGACTGGATGGAAAAATGTAGCTTTCAAAGTATTGTACAATGCTTTCTTAGTATCTCAGGGGACACTGTAAAATAAAACATAAAAATATGAAGAAAACTTGAATACTTATTTCCTGATTTTGTGATTGTTAATAACTCTCTGCATGACTACAGGACAACCAAGAGTCAGGATCCTGTGGTGCTAACAACCATTTCATTAGTCTTGCATCAGCCAAGATGAAACAGAGAGGTTTTAGCTGTGCAGGCTAGGTCCTGATGGCATTATATTGAAAAATGCTGCTTAATTCTGATGTATTTCTTCTTATCGGTATATGCCACAGAATTTTATAAAGATTCTCATTGTCATTATTCCAACTTCAAAGACAGAAGAACAGACAAGTGGAAGACTCTGGTTAAGATTAAGTGACAGTCTAGTTGTAAATCTGGAAATCTAACAAATGTATGAGTATTCCACAACCAGTGCTCTCCTAACTGGGAAATACTACAAATTCACCAAGTCTTCCAGTTATTAGACATCTTTACATTTACTGTAAGCATTTTTGGTAAAAGAATAAATGTTAGACAGAGGAAAAATAAAAAGCTTTCTTTTTTATATCATCAATTTTCAATGTGCGGGAACAGTGCTGAAATAAAATTCTAAAGAAAGCAGGAGAAAACCAATTTTATATAAATATCAAACTTTGGTGACAACCATGGGTCCACTTAATTAATCTAACTTTCAAATTACTTTCTCCACAGGATATCTAAATCCAATCCACAATAATCAATTCCAGGGTGAACACCTCATATGTCACACCATTAAAAAGCAGCACAGTAGCATGTTTCTTATCTTTTGAAGAAATAGAGCTATTATATTCATCAATATGCATCTCCAAGGGCAAAGAGTTTTTATGTTGGTTTAAGCAACAGGTCTTTCAACAGCCTAAATGGGATGAAGATGAAAAAGAATGTTTTGTAGTCATTATGGGGTATGGTGTTAAGACATAAATTATCTATATAAATTTTTCCATTAATTCTTTAGATTTACATTTTTCCTCTTAAAATGCACTTTTTAACACGCAGATTTTTAAACTGACAATTTTAAAAAAAAACAACAACACTTCAGAGTATCTTGACAATATCTACAGTCTCAATTAATAACTGTGTTAACACCTTATTCCAGATCCCAGTAGATTAGGCTGACTCAAGGAGTCATTACAACAGATGTATTTGAGGAATATTTCTCAGTCCCTTTCCTGTTAACTTCTCTTTTTTTTTTTATTATTAAGAATAATTTCCAGCCAGTCCAAGTTCATCAATTACATGATCTCTGTGAAACATCATTAGTTAAGCATTTCTTTCTTGCTAACGGATACACATAAACAGATGTAGTGTCCCTGGTTTCTGGCTTTGTCTAATTCTCTCTCTGAAAGCAACCCTGACAAACCAGAGTAACTTCTCCATAGCTGCCTCAAGGCTGTGGTCTACTTCAAACAAAGAACAAATTCAGCAATACGTCAGAGGTAATGCCTTTGTAGGCACAGTCAGCAGGGATATTGTTCCCTACCCAAACTGCCTTTCCCCTTCCCTTACATGTAGACATCAACTAACTCAATCTCAAGACAGACTGCAGGAGTGCCTCAGAAACCTCCATGGGTTCAGTCTTCCAACAAACAGAAGGATCCCTTTCCTCATAATTCAAGAGTCTAAATAAAAACTATTGTGTCATAATATGCTAATGGTCTCAGAACCAAGTGCTTTTCAGCAAGCCAGTTTGTTTTGCCAGGGTATGCCCAGATAGCATGTCCACAGTTTTAATGTTCACGCCCTTCAGCAAGCCCTTCCTATATAACCTCTTGGGAGCCATCACAGAGTTTGCATTTAAAGGATGAGAGCATATCATGTATTGCTTTAGGTATCTGTAAGACTGCTATGACTTTTGCTATGGAATCTCAGAAGAAAGCTGGTTAAAAAATAAAGGAAAAGTTTTAGGTATTTTTGTTTGATATTCATCAGAAACAAATGTCGAAATCTCTACTCCAAGTCCTGGAGATGGAGTAGTTAATAAGTAATAAGAGCTGGAAGTGAGTGTGAAGGAAATTTAGTCATTAGCATTTCAAAAGAAGCAGTTATTTGCTTGTTTGTTTTCCTTGTCTTCATTGGTCTTTCATTCAGGCATCACTTATAAACTCTGATTCTTCTGGGGTTTTTTAACCCTTGTGACATCTGCTAGAGGAATACATGGCAGGATGTAAACACTCAAGATGACAGAGAATGCCATTAATACCTAGCAAGGAAGGATTTGGTGGGGATGTGGTACTCAATGGCAGCCTTGGTGGAGGGGACCATGAGATAATGAGATGAAGACTGGAGTCAGAAAGGCAAGTAGCAGAACACAGCCCTTGCAGCAACTCGTGGTATCCTATGGGAAGGGATCTATTCCTCGCTGAGGCACAGTAAGGTGGGATATCTTCCAGCAATGTATACAAGGTTTTGACCACTGAGGACAATCTTGGGACTCTTTTTTTTCATGCTATAAATTTTAATACTTCTTTTCCATCTGACTCTTTCCTTTCTTGAAAGTTCCTTTGTTATTTCCAAGTTACTGTTTAATGATGGTTTCATTGTTTTTAATGTGATCCATTTGAGACAAATGTCCTCTAGACAGTTTTGTGCATTAATACATACACACATATAGACATGCAAAATTTACCCACACATTCTTGTCTTCTGATTTGATACATATTTCTCATTATATAGAAACATATATTCCTTGCCTTTTCCTATTGGAAAAAACACTGAAGGATTACCAGAAACTTTTATTTGAAATTCAGTAGGTTTTTAGCAGTAAAGAGAAGTGTCAATGTCATTATTTTTTAATACAGTAAACTGCAATACTTCTAATTGATCCAAATAACCAGAACACTTCCAAAGGATTTCATACCTCAAGGTGATACTGCTTTTGAAACACAGAATGCCTTATTTTCAAAAACTGTGCGCGATCTTACCGTCTCAATGTGAACACCAAAATTTAAAGTATAATTCTAAAAGTCGAGCACTATTTTTTTCAAAGTCACATAAGAAAAAAAAAAAAAAGAAAAAAAATATATGATTTGAACCTATCCTTACAACACATAGATTTTCCTTGTTCTTCCTACTCTTATCTTTGAAAGAAAGAAAATATTTATGGGATAATATTCTTTTATCTGAGTAAATGTCAGATCCATATACTTACAGTGGAGGGAACACGCTGTATCACACTGTTGTTCTGACACAAAAATATATAAGATTTGCAATTAACAAGTCTAAGAGAGACTGTTGATGCAGATCTCTAAAGGAAAACTTGTACTTAACAGATATAAATAAGAGTAAATTCATACGCTTCATCAAGAAGAAGGGGTATTCAAGTTCTTCTCCAGATTTGTAAAAGTACAAGTAGTTTTCACACAATAAGTTACGTCATAACTTAGATTTCATTCAAAATTCAAAAAGTTCTTTATGCTATGATGGTTCCAGTAGATCCCAATGGATTCTGTTTAGTGCTATTAAAATACACAAAGGTATCTTGTCAATACTAATTAATTTGATCATAATGTTTTGGGACTGAATAAGGCTGACAGGAAAGCCAAAATACTACAAACAGCCTGTAGAGGGGGGATACTCTTTGAGAGGTGCTGCTTAGAAACAAATTTCTTACACAGACATTATAACAGATCTAAACTGTCTCTAAACTGAGCCTGGGCTTAAAACATACATGCAAAAATGGCAGCTAGTCTTTGAATATAAACATATCAAGGACTAAATTACATGCTTCAAATCTCATAGAAGTCTTCACTTCAAACCTAGTCATACATGCAAGAAAACATTTATTTTAGACTTTTTTTTTTTAAAGAGAATCTAGTGTTTTAAAGACAAACTGAGTCTAAAAAGACTTTTGCTATGCTATATGCCAACAATTCATAAACACACTTTTTCTTATGCAAATGTTCGCTATACTTTTAATGATAGTGCTGCAGGTAACTACTTCTATAAAAACTGACCTAAGTAGCAATTCTGCAGTATCAGAATCGTCACATGGATTTGCTAATACATAATTTCTAAGGTATAAATGTAACTTTGCATTAGGTGTAGCTGCACTGACATTTGAAACCAATAGTGAGAATAAAACTTCTGTATTAATGTTTCCTGATGAATATAAATTAGTTTTCCTTTTCTCCCAACTCTGGCAAGAAAATGAAATCAAAACAAGTTTTCCTTAAACAAAAATCAGTGTATGTAAAATGCCAGGGTTTTCTAGTAGGAATTTTCTTAGAGGCAATTAAAAAAACAAAAAGGATTTTCCTGTGTCTTAAGGACATTTAAACAGTTTCTCTTGTCTTGGGAAGAGAAAAGAATTCTCTGCCTTTTTTAGATGCATTTTTGTGCAGAGCCTGGATTACTTATTTGGCTTATAGTCATGTATTGGGACACATCTTCTTTTTAAAAGCAATTGGTTAGTAACAAATTTGACAGCACAAAATCATCTTAACTTCAAAAATATCTTTGGGAGTAAATTTAGCATTCATTCAATTTAACAATTATACAACAGGCATGTCTACTGGTAGTTTCAATCAGTAGGAGATGTGACTGCAAAAAACCTAACATCAGATGCTTATCTGTGTTCAAAAGAGATACGTATTTGTTAAACACTGTCTGCAAGCATTAGCATGAAGCTAAAAGGCATTAGTTCTAATTCTTAACAGCACATGTAAAAAAGGATAATAATAATAATGAATGTAAAGAATACATTTACAGTTGTATTACTTGAGAAGGTGATCAGGTTCAAGTTCATCCAAGGAACCTGAAGTTGCATAAGTTTGTGGGACCTTATGAAATGCATCCATGGTGCTGAGGGAACTGACAGATGAAGTGGCTACACCACTTTCCATCTTATTTCAGGATTCATGGCAATCCAGTGATAGGGGAAACATAACCCCCATTTCAAAAAGGTAAAAAGGAAGATCTAGGGAAATACAGGCCACCCAGTCTCACCTCAAGATCATTGATCATATCCTCCTGGAAACTATGCTAAGACACATGTAAAATAAAGAGGTGATTGGTGAGTCAACTTGGCTTTGCTAAAACCAAATCATGCCTGGCAAATTTGGCAGCCTCCTACAATGGGTTTTCAGGGTTGGTGGATAAAGAAGGAGCAACCAGTGTCATCTGTTTAGACTTGTGCAAAGCATTTAACACTGTCCTGCATGACATCCTTGTCTCTAAACTGGAAAGGCATGGATTTGATGGATGGACCATTTGGTGGATACAGAATTAGCTGGATGGTCACACTCAGAGTTGTGGCCAATAACTCAATGTTGAAGTGGAGACCAGTGATGAGTGGTGTTGGTTTTCACAACCCATGGAAGGAGGTTTGGAAGTAGATGACCTTTTAGGTCCCTTCCAAACAAAACATTTCTATATGATTCTATGACAAAATACAGCACATGATTTTAGAAGTTAAACCGAGTCGTGAGCAGTTGCTAACAAAAGGCTATTAACGAAATGCTATTGAAGTAACAGTCAAAAACGTTATTTAAAATATGATAATTAGTATTAATAATTTGTAGGATGTTTCTATCAGTATATTTTATAGGAAAGTTTTAATATTACACTGTATATGTAGTTTTAATATCATAGAATCATAGAATAGTTAGAGTTGGAAAGGACCTTAAGATCAACTAGTTCCAACCCCCCTGCCATGGGTAGGGACACCTCACACTAAATCATGTCACCCAAGGCTCTGTCCAGCCTGGCCTTGAACACCGCCAGGGATGAAGCATTCACAGCTTCCATGGGCAACCCATTCCAGGGCCTCACCACCCTCACAGTAAAGAACTTCTTCCTTATATCCAATCTAAACTTCCCCTGT
>WYDI02036737.1:0-15624 GCA_009867235.2 Psittacus erithacus | reverse complement strand
CTTAGTTAATAGACTGTTCTTATCTCAACCTGTGGGAGTTGTATTCTTTCGATTCTCTCCCCCATCCCTCCGGGAGCTGAGGGAGGAGGTGGGGGGGCAGTGAGTGGGCTGTGTGGCAGGCCTAAACCACGACAGTTGGTTCCGTTTAACTTAAATATTAGATCACCATCTTGCTTTAGCAGACACATTGAATTATAAAGACAAGAATTTCTATGAAGTTACATGCAAACAGACATTAAAATAGAACTGGGTAAAGCCTTCACTTCCACAGGAATGGAGTACTATGGAGGAACAGATAGAGGAGGCAGAGATCACAACAAATACAGTAAAAATCTAAGGGCTTTTCTTTTTATCATTTTTTCAGAGCTTTGAGTTTTGGCATTGAGTTCTTTTAAACCAGACTATACCACTTTGTTGATATAGATTTATTAAAATCAATAATACTAAATTATATAGAACAAAATGCAATTTATCTGTTACAATCTATGAATGTTAAGTCAAAAACTTCACAGTCTAATTTGACACCAAGAAAAAGTATGTGTTTTGAAACATACCTGCCCCCTTTGCATGCACAACTCTTTCAGGAATCCTTTCTCTGTCAAAATGAGCCATCTCATCAGTGAAAACAACATCTTGAACAAGAAGAGGACCACGTGGCCCTACTGTCAGGATATTAAGCTTATCCCCTACAGGGTTCCCAGCACCAGTGGTCAAGACATCTGGTTTCTGAAAGCAAAAGAGTCACTATTACAACAGCAGAAATTAAAACTCCTCTACGTTTAAGCCATACAATGTGCATGCCTATTCAACCTTACATGTCACAAGACATATTAACAAGTATATAGCAAAACGACGCAAGGCTCTGGAACTTGTTACAGAGAATACAAATGTCTAGCTACATCAAAATACTAAGTCTGGGGCTATTTAAGAAGGGGAGTCCAAGTCACATATCATCCAAAGATGTTTCCCATGGTTCAAAAATGTTACTTAAGACCATATTTTTCTTGAAGCAAGATAGATAAAGTGCCAACTTTAAAACAGTTAAGGTTCAGTCTGCCCCCACCTCAACAAGAGAGGATGGGGAGAGAGAGCTAGGAAAGGAGTAACTGCTGGAAAGTAACGAGAGAAAAAGGAGAAGGTGGCAATAGTAGTACAGGAATGGATGCATGAGGGAAGAGCTATAGTCACAGAGCATAAAGACTAAAAGGAGGTACCTATGATTATCATTGGTCTGGAAGAGCTGTGGAAAATACAAGCGCACCTGAGGAATCATCATTCTAGACTCCTGACCCATGGAGGAACAAAGATTAGCAAAAGCCCTAAGCAGCCCTACTGTCAACAAACGTCCCGTCAAAAGAACAGAAAACCACAACTTTTTTTCCTAACATCATTATAGTTTTTAAAGAAACTGCTCAAGACATTCCATACTCATCCTTTCTCCCTCCCTTTCTCACCAAGTTTCAGTTAACCCTTCTCATAGGCTACTTAGAGCAGTGGCATCTTGTACTGTAGGAGTGACCCTGTCCAAGACAACCTCAAAAAAAACACCTTTTGGAACTCTGCAGCACTATAATGAAGTGTACTTCCACTTTCTTAAAACAAATCACAGTAGAAAAGACTTTATTTCATTCATATACAGGGTCATAGGCTCCCCTAAGGTGACAATCCTGTTTTACTGGGTGCTGTAGAAAATGTAGCAGGAAGGGTAGGTACATGAGCTTCAGAGACCCAGCGGTCACTGGTGTTCATCTTTCCTGGACAACATACATTGTTAAGGGCCAGGGCAATGCCCACAAAGTACTTAGACCAGAAGTTAGTACAAAGCAAAAAGAAACAAAAGAAAAGGCTTGCAAGAGGGTGAGAACAAATATCCGAGTCACAGATAATGACCATTTAACACTAAATACATGGTAGCAGGTTGCACTAAACAGGCATCCATCCACAGTTGCTATCCATACCATCCTACTCTCTTCTCCCAGCAGGACCTATGCACCTGAACTATGGGAAATACAAGAGGCAACCCACAGAGGCAGGGGAAAGAATAATTATTCATATCCATAGCCAGAATTCTGGATGAGGCAGAGTATACAGAATTGTATACACCTTTAATTCATGTACATGAACAACCACATAAAAGACATTTGACAAGGTAACTGCATTTCCAATGTGTTCTTACTAATATGCAACACACAATTCGGCAGCTGGCTTGAATTCCCAAAATATCTAGGTGCTTTATTCTTATTCACCGCTTCTTTAGCATAAAGTTATAAGCATAAATTCGACTCTTTCAGGATGCCCGAAACCCTAAACAGCAATGAAATTTGCACAATTAAAAGAGACAATATATATCCAGGTACAAACAAGAACACTATATTTAGAAAATTACAAGGAAATTACCACTTCCGCTTTATTTCAAGGATTTTAAGCCAAAGGAACATCTGCTTAAATCAACACATTCTCTAGTTTGTCAAGGGAAACATGAAAGAGTAGAAACTGTTTTCCATATTCTTTCCAATGTTCATATATCACATCCTTCCTACCTGATATTTTGCTTGGTTTTAAATGAGCCAAAGGAAACCATTCCACTGCTCACTTTGAGAAATCACCTAGTTAGACCACATGGGAACCTCTCCCATCCCATAAATATGTATGCATTATTATGTATGCTTTATTACGTTTTAGCTATCATTTTAAAATAGAAATTGCTTAAAAATTGGCACTACAAATTAGATTTCTGAATTAGAATTTTATTTCATATATTGAAGCAGGACGCCACCACATTCAAGGAACTTTTAGGAAAAAGAAAGATCATTCATCCATTCCATGATTCAGTCCGGTAAGTGGAAATAGTCTGCTTTGAGATAATCACTCAGCACAAATTAATGTTATCAGCTAATTACTATTGATAATGAATGGTAATTATTTTGCATTAATAAAAATACAAATTAATATTATCAGCTCATTATCCTGACCCATTTTCTGTACTTAGGTATGAAAGCTAAAAGCAACCCACCTTGAAACCTATTCTGAGCCTCTGCTTTGAAAAACCCTTCTTAGAACACAGTGCAGTCTGCAAATGTTGAGCCTATAATGTACTCACACATCACATCAGTTTTAATTAAACTTTTCAAGCCTTTTCAGTCCAGACGCTTTTTCAGAGTTTGCTTAGGGAGAACTACTTTATTTTTAATCTAGCTTCCAGCACTGCCGATATTTTTATTTTTATTAGTTTTGCTGGTTAAAAGCTCCAAGTTTCTCACGGATAAAACCCATGTATTAGTTTTTCTAATCATAAATTCATTGATTTTTTTCATACTGATAACTGTCATACTCATTTAAGATGGGTAAGCCCACTGTAACGTGATGAAAAAGAACAGCTTCCACCAATGGCGTCCTAGACTTCTGCATTTTCCTCTCCAACCTCCTTGTGTTATTGCTCATTACAGACATTTCCATCATTCCCATGTGTTCTATGTACGCAGACTCTTTCACTTCATCTTCACTCTAAGGCACCCTGTGACAAAACCCCTGCTTGCAGCTTCAGCAGAATTATTAATTGTCTACTGTAATTCCAAGAACAGCAAAGTTGGGGACTAGTAACACTTTTAACATGAGACATAGCTCTTAACACCCCCCCCAGTCTACACAATGACTTTTTAAAGTTACTAATACTTATGTCATCTTGAAGCAGCAACCAAGTTTTGCTCAGTCAACTGAGAAACACAAAAGTTATGTTGAATTAGAGCCCTGTTTATCCTGGAGTTCTCCATAAATTCTAAGCAGCCCAGCATTTTAACCACACAGTGGTAGGTCTGTAATGGATATACCTACACATGTGACCTTTTTTACAAAGCCCTTGCAAGAGCTTAGTAGAACAGAAGGAGGGGAAGTCTGTCCATAGTCTTCAGGAAACTTTGAGCCTGATTCATCTATGCCTTTAGAATACCTGTGGTGTGATCACCTCAAGGGTACAAAAAACTCTTCGCATATTAGTTGTAAACCATGCATACAACAAATAATAAAGTTTTATAGAGGTACCACAGCATTTCTCAAACTGGACATACTGTTGTCTAAAACCCACTTCTATAATGACATTTAAGACTACTAGAAATAGTAGCTATAACCACAGCTTTTTGAAACTAAGCCTATCAAAGAAAACCCACAGCTTTCTGGTTGTTCAGTCTCTTTTGTGCAGGCAGACTTTTGAACATGAAGTTTTGGTGGGTTTTTTTTAAATGGCAGGATATAGTCACTTTAGCTTCAGGATAATGGTACGTAGGGCACACAAGGTAAGTTCCACCAGCGTGAAGGGAGAGGAAAAAAAAAAAGACAGTTTTAAGAAGAATTGTCATGCTACCTCTGGCCTTGAGTTTGTTTGATGCCTGTATTTTGATACGGTTGGGAACTGCATATAGTCAAAACCTTGAAAGACAAGAACTTTTGAATCTGCATGTGTGTTTTATTACAGCACCAACCTGTCATGACAGAAAGAAGGGAAACAAAGCCAGGAGAATTTTAGTCACAGCTGTTGTAAACACCATACATCAAAGTACATACTTCCAGGCATTACTGATACCTTGCACCTTAATACAAGTCACTTTAAAATTCTAATAAGTCCTCCCTACTCTCTATCTTAAGGTCTCATGACTCCTTATGCAACATAGACTTCGGGTTGCCTCCCAACCTTCAAATTAACCTTGGCCTGTATTCAAATACTGCTTTGTTATAGAAAAGCCACCATCCATACAAAAAAAAAAGCATTACTCATGGTACAAAAAGAAAATATTATGACACATGCCAGAATATCATGAAGTTGCAATTCATCACTGGAAGGTAGTTTCACACAGTACCTTTTACAACCAAGGGGAAAAAAAATACAGTCAAGATGACTAAGCAACTATGAACAGTGGGAACAGAGGCATCCACTGGTGTCTTGTATGACTATTGCCACTTGTATCTTGTAAGACTGCTGCTTGTATAACCAGCAGAAAGAGGATTTCATGCCAAATAAACACTTCTGTCAGAAAACACATAGCAGAAACTGGCACAATGACTTGCTGAAGAGAAGGGAAAACAGCTTTTGCAGCATTTGTACATTTACCCAAGTATTTTGGGGTATATTCTGCATCTTCAGAAAACTTGAGTGCCATGCTGTTGGTTACATCTTATGATTTCAGTCAGCCACTTGCCTCAAACCACTTTAACCTGGCTAACAAGTCTCCACCTACTGCTGAATGCCCTTTAACTTTTATAGCATTCCCTACTTACATTTTCACTGGGTTCTGCCAATGTGAAAGCAGAAACGAAAACATTAATATGTTATCTGAGAAAAACAAACACGTCGCTGCCCAGGGACCTTCCCCCTGGGGCCCAGACGAGCCCCGTTCCTCCCCAAAGGGGAGGCTGCGGCCGAGAGAGCTGCCGAAGCGGCCGTGCCAGCAGCGCTGGCCGCCCCTGCCGCTCCCGGCCAGCTGGCAGCCGCCAGTCCCTCCGCGCCCCGTTCTCCCGGGCACAGCACCAAGCCGATTGCTCCGCGCTCGGGCCGAGGACGCCTCGTCCTCCGCCGCTGTCCCGCGGGACAACCCGAGCCCGGCTCCTCCTCCCCCGCTCCTTCCCAGGCCAGAGGAACCCCCCTGGGCGTTACACCCTCCAACACCGGAGTCACCCGCTCTCCTCAGCACCATGAGCAGGGCAGTGGCTCCCACAGCCCCACGGTGCCCCCCCAGTTCCTTACGCCGCAGGCCGGACCGTTACCGCCCAGTGAGGTGAGCCGGACCGGCCGGACAGCGGGTCCAGCAGCGAGCGGGGTGCCGTCCCTCAGACCCCACCGCGCACCGGGGAAGGAGCGCAACATCCACCCCGCGTAGCCCTGTCAGGTACCTGCGAGCCCCGCTGGCTCCGCCACTGCTTCAGCTGGTCCGAGGCGTCGTCCCGGTTGTCAGCCATTTTGCAAGCTTAGGAGACCCCCAAGACAAGAAGGGCAGCTCGGAGAGGAGCGAGCGCGGGGCAACCCAGCGGGACTGTGCTCGCTACCAGCGCGGAGCCAGCGTCAGTGAGGTCACCCCGCGGGGAACCACCACTGCCACTACCACCGCGCCCTGCAGCACCAGCGGGTAGCGGGAGATACCGCACCTACGGCCTCCACCACAGCACTACGCCCGCCCCCCGCTACCTCCTCAGCCAATAGCATCGCGAACAACGGGCAGCGAGAGCTGTGATTGGGGGAAGGGAACGTCAATGAGGCGGTGTGAGGAGGGGCCCGCCGTTTCGGGCTGAGGGGAATGGTGGCAGGCCCGTTTGTGGTGTTCTGCTGTGGCCCGTGTTCGTGGGTCGTTAGCTAGCATAGAGGTGTGTAACTAAATTCTTGGTGTGTGTTTTCAGTTTTGAGATGTTGGAACACAGATGGTGTGGGAGAAGTTAATCAGCGGCGTAGGGAATTACAGGATTAGGGCACCATGAAAACTGCAATTACTTAGAGAGTTTCAGAGGCAGGGTTTGTTTCAGTGGGGAAAAAAAAAGTGGTTTAAATTGCAAAATCAAGGTTACCAAATGTAGAGTTAAGTGTTCATTCTTGTATTGTAACTCAGATGAGGCACAGGTGATGATTAAATAGTGGTCATAATTCATATGTGCCCAATTGTAAACAGCATTTCTTTGGAGGCCTAAATTTGTAACCTTAGAAGAAATCCACTTCTGATTTAATATAATACTCACTAGCTTATAGTTGCAAATGATGAGGTAAATACAGTTCTGCCATTAGGCAGCTGTATCATTACAGGTGACAGAAGCAGCTTAGAGGCAGTTGTTTTTCCTATTTCTGAGGTAAAACCTGACGTAAAACCCTCCAGCAGCATGAATAATCTATCTGAAACTGTTAGGTTGTGTGGCATTGGGCACTGGAAAGATGGATGAGGATCTCTATCTGCCAGTTATCCTGTGGATTTGCACGTCAGTGTGTATTTCTATATGGGGTTCCTGGCCTTAGACAGGTGGATAAGGCTACATATATGTGCTAGAAAACTAAAATATGCAAACCTTTCCCTTTATTCTTCTCTAATGATAATGATTGGGGGTAATCATAGCAGATAGACCTGTCCAAACAAAGAGAAATTACCCAAATGTGGTTTGCAGAAGTCACTGGTTTATAACGACAGCTGAGACAGCAAGTTTTGTATGTGTGCATGCTGGTTTGTTTCCTTCCCCCCTGTCAGTCTTTATCAAGAATCCCAGTATGGTTCTTTACAGAATGCATATTACAACGGTGAAGCTCTGTTTACTCACAGCCTGTCAGAAAGAAATGAAATGGGGAAAAATGCTTATCTGCCAGACTATGTCTACATTTTTTTCTCTTAACAGATACAAAAAATAGCATAACAGACATTTGCTTCATCTAGTATGTGTTATTATGTATTAGAGAGCTATACCCTATGCATATATCTATACATAGGGTTTACTTATATACCCTATGTATATCACCAATGGTATTCCTTTTCCCCAGTGGTAAGAACTCCCTTTTTTCTGCTTCAGCCTTATTTGAGACTTTTCTTTCATGTCTTCAAGTTTCATAATCTTTTCTTACTCAACATGATAACCAGCATTATAAAGAAGAGCAAGAAGGATAGGCTGCCTGTATTTCTAATATTTTTATACTAAATATATATCATAATCAGGCTACCTCTACTACAACTTCTATGCAACTTCCACCATATTCAGATGATCCTTGAAAAAGATAAACAGAAGTTAAACTTTAGTTTAAATACAGTTTAGCTTGGATTTCCACAAAAATCTAAGCAGTCTTTCTACTGATCAAGAAACCTTTGATACTATCAGCCAAAGAAAAAAGTATCCCAGCTTATCAACAACGTCTCAACCCACAGAAACTTTGGTTTCAAGATGTTAGCTCTTACTTTGCAAATTGAGTTTGTAGGCCCCACTGTCAGCTGTTTCTGAGAATATGTAATGGTCTTTTCAGGTACTTATTCAGACTTATGTGGTGTTCTTCCATGCAGCCTTTATGTTTTAAGATGACTTTTACAACAAAATGGTCTTTTCTTTAAGGAAAGGCTGGTTGACTGGTCCTGTAGATTTATATTAGGAGTGCACACATGTATTTTTTTTTTAATCAAGTAATTGAAATTTCAGTTTGCTTAACCAGCAAAATAAGGGCAATGTGGACATTTTAATGAAGAGTTACTGTTTGCTTTTCCTTTAAAGTTTAACACTTCCTATCAACAGATGTGTGTAGATAAACTTGTTTACCACAAATTCATTTCAAAGTAAGAGTAACTTGCAAAAACTACTTCTCTTTCATTTTTCATAAATCCTTATAATAACTGTAAGACTAAAGGAAAGGATATATGTGTATATACATATATGTATGTGTGCATAAAAAAACCAAGAAGAGATTAAATATTGGCTAAGAAAATATGCTAAAAAAAAAAATAATAAAAATCCAAGGGAGAGCAGGTGGCAATATCAATGGCATTTAGAATGTTTACACGTTAGCTATACTAAAACCAAGCAACTACATTTGATGAGGGCATATACAAAGCTAAGTATGAAAAGAATACAAAATTTTTCTGTCTTCTCACCTGAATCATCTAACTTTTCAGTGAAGAAAGCACTGAATGCTGCTTTAAATTCAGAGAATTATAGAATGGTTTGGGTTGGTAAGGACTTTGAGATCATCGAGTGCCTACCTCCTGCCATGGGCAGGGATACTTCACACTAGACCACGTCACCCAAGGCTCTGTCCAAACTGCCTTTGAACACTGCCAGGGATGAAGCATTTACTGCTTCCCTGGGCAACTTGTATCAGTGCCTCAGCACCCTCACAGTAAAGAACTTTTTCTTTATATCTAACCTGAACTGCCCTTTTTTTTATTTGAACCCTTCAACCCCTGTCCTATCACTCCAGTCCCTGATGAAGAGTCCCTCTCCAGCATCCTTGTAGCCCCCTTCAGACACTGGAAGCTGCTCTGAGGTTTCCACACAGCTTCTCCAGGCTGAGCAGCCCCAACTTTCTTAGCCTATCTTCATACAGGAGGTGCTCCAGCCCCCGATGCCTTGTTGTAGGTATCTTTATTCATTTCTTTCCCCGCCCCCATTCTGATATTTGGTTCCTGCGGCATCTTATTTGCCTGCGTAAGCCTCCTGTTATATATGCATTAAGTCAACAAACTTCAAACAATTCCAAATTAGTCATCTTTATTTACCTGGGGAGACTGGTTCTATGTTGCTGCTTGTCTTTCTGAGGCATATTGCAAACCACACTTTACACTTAATTAAGATTTTGTCAGATTAAAAGTCAGAATACTTAGCATGTATATTTTGTTTTCCCTATTTAAAGTGAATTTAATCACAAACTAGAAGGTCAGTTTCACTTATATGCAAGCATACACACAAAATTCTGCTGAATGTAAAGTTTACACACAGTGATTTACACTCAAGTGAATGATGTAGAATTAGTTGCGTGGAAGGTCAGTAGCATCTGTTGCTTTGCTAATCGAGTTACATAGGCATCTAAAGCTTTCATGCTACATATATCAGCCATCTCAGCTGGCTGACTTGGTACCTACCTCCTGCTTATGATTGAATCAGATTCAGAAATGTTCCCATGTTCTCTACATCTGTTGAGTAAGTATGCTCAGAGTACCTCTACTACATAGTCAAAGCATTTAACTTCAGTACAGAGCATTGAGGCATGACTTTTATTCTAAAAGACCAGAAAAGAGAAAAACAGGACAGAGAATGCTCGTTTTTAATTAAACTGATTACTGCTGAGAATAAATCGCAGGATTGGGAGTCTTCATTTTTTTCCCTTCTACTAAAGATGTTCAAACTTGTATCTTCCACAGTATCCAAACTGTGATCTAGGGATGAGGCTTGGATATGTTTTCTACCTGTGCCTAGTCAGAAAATAAAAAATAAAGTCTCTGGTTTACATGGTAAAGGCTCACCTAATAAATACATAATTGAAATTACTGAATATGTTTTCAGCCATGAAAAAAATACATCTATTGCACCTACTCCAAATATGAAGTAATATAATGAAACTGTTCTCAATACTTGAAAGAATAATTGGCCTTGTTACAAATATCCAACTTTGGGATATTTGCAGTACCTCAGGAACATCTTCAAATTATTTTCCAATGACTCTTTTGCTGTCATGTCTGATGTGATCATCAGGGCACAGAAAAAGCTCTGAACAAGGAATATATACTACTATTAACAGCTCACTCACATGACAGAAGGTTGAAGGGTAGGCATGGCAAGTACACTCAGAAGAAAAACAGAGAAGCATTAATAGAGCAGATTAATGTTCATTGTAGCACAGTAGATGGAACACATTGCCTGTCTTAATTCCAAAGTGGAAATACACACCCAAACCAATTTTATTTGACAAACATGCAATTAGATGGACGTAAAGTCCATGCTGTTAAAGGCCAGTCAATATCTGGGTGACAGGTGCCAGCATGTTAGACATAGTGTATGGTGAGAAGAAGAGATGGAATATGAGATAGGTAATAATAATCTGAAGCTCTGTATATACTCTGTAAGTTATGTCTGCTTAAGCTATCATGATAATAAGTTTATCATTCAGTAACCTGCATTATTTGTAGCCTTTTTGATTTTTGTATTTTCAGTCATCAAATTCCATGAAAACGCTGAAAACACTGTGAAATAAAACATCTTCAGAAGAGATGGACTTTAAGGGATGATGGAGAGAGCAGTACTAGTGGAAAAGGTAAGCACGCATCAATTGAAGCTGGCTTTTATGGGAAATAAATAGCACATGTAACTTGGGCTGTCAGTTGGCAGAGTGAGATACTGAGAGGCACAGCAGGGAGAAAACATGGACTTCTGAGAAAACACATGTAGCAGAAAATCAGGAAAAGGCAGATTGGAAACCTCATTTTGTGTTTGCAATTTTCCACCATTCTCTGCTGTAGTTATTAGGGCAGGATCTTAGTTTAAACCACTAAAGAAAAAGACTAACCTCAGAGGTAGAAAAGCTTGTTAGAATATAATAGTAGTGTTTTTACACTAGAAAAACAATGTGGTTTTCTTTTCTCTCCTTCTCATAGACAATAAAGACTTCAGTGATTCTGAAGCAGATGTGTTCACAAAATCACAGAATCATTAGGGTTAAAAGGGTCCTCTGGAGATCATCTAGTCCACCCCCCAAATTTTAGCAGTGTATGTGGTTAGTAAATGTCAGTGGATACATCAGTCCTAGAGTGAAATACATTTTGCAGTATTTTTACCAGAAGGTGAATTTCATTCATTTTTATTAATGTTTTGCAGTAATATATTAAATTTTCATAAACTGTACTCCTCCTCCTCATCAAGAAGTTGTGTTTCATATTTATTGCTGACAAAACAGCTGCAATATACTTCCTGAGATAGCTGAAAGAAGAACAATAATAGGACAAGAAATGCAGTATTCAAACATACATTTAGCATTCTGCATATCTCATGTTTTGTATTTTTATTCCTAGAAAGCATATCATTAAAATTCACAACATATAAATACATTTTTCTGTTATTAATGTATTTACTTTTATTTGGTTTTCTTTAAGGTTAGAGCACCCACAAGTAAGCTTATGAGTTGTCTGCATTTCTTATCTGTATTATTAGCAGCATTGTCTGAAGCATTTACCCAATAGCAGTTGATAAACCCTCTATTTTGAAACATGGTTTTGCCTATTAATGCTTCTGCATAAGAATTAAAGCCAGGCACAGCAATATTTTTTTCTGTTGTTAGAATCAGAAGCTCTTAAACTTTTAAATGGGTCAACCATCCAGTGTGACTTAGTCACATGTGCTTTAAATTAGTCAAGTGTTTAATTGGCTTGCTGGATGTTTGCATGTATAAATATAGGTGCTTGATCCAAGAGATATCTTGATTCAATAGGTGTCATTTTATATGCTCTAATTTTGTAGAAATGAGAGAATAGTAAATGAACTGGTTTTTCAAGCCAGTTGAATATTCAGAAACGTAAAAGCAATTAAAAATGTTGGCTGCCCCACATGACTGGAAAATCAGGCTATTATTTCAGTATCAGTAAAAATTAGATACATGTTTCTTAAAATTTTGGATTGATTTCTGTAACTGAATGCATCAGTACAGCTCTAGACTGGTATATAGGGTTTATTCATATAATCTATTAATACGCCAATAAAACTAAACTGAAGCTGCTACTTGGATGTATGAACAGAATCTATTTGCCCATTATATATGTTTTATGATCCCTAAGCAGAAGAAAGCATAGTTTGATGCTCTGCTGAAAAATATCAGCGTAATATATCAGATTAAAAGATAGAATGGAGAGGCACACCAGATATATGCTGTGTTAGAGGCCTACAGAATGAGAACAAAAGAGATTGTGCATCTACCAAATAATACCAACACTGCTTTATCATTTGGGCATTCCATTTAGAAAGAAACCCCCTCATTAGGGGCATTTTGAGCGCATGACTGACACTTAGGTTGCAAGGTGTATAACACCTGTAATGATGAATTTAGGCAGGGTGCATACCTCAACTTTCAGTTAATGTTGGTACTAAAACAGTGTTGAAATTTGTCATCTGATCACACATTGCTCTTTACAGTGGTGATTCCTGAATTTTCCTATGAATATAATATCACAGTCATGACTGGAAGAGACAATAATGGGATCATAGGAAGCTTATGGGGAAAAAACCCAAGCAAACTAGCCAGTGGAATGGCAAGAAATAAGATGGATTTGCTGTAACCACAGCAAACATGGACACTGAGAAACAAGGGAGGACAAAGGAGAAGGGATGTTGCGTTTGTAAGGTATGAAAACAGAAAATGTCACTGTTTTTGAAACCAATGGGCAAGTAGCTGGAAATTTTTCATACATGATCTAGTCGCTAAGTCAAAGCTGTTAAACCTGAGGTATTTAAGTTAGACATCTACATAATGTTTAGTTGTCTAAAGAAAGGCTTGGCTTGATCTTTTTCTGCTTAAGTTAGTTGTGAAAGCTGTGGTACTCGCAGGCAAAGAAACATCAAAGACTATTACAATGCATGTGACAGTTGTAATATGTACATGTGGTATTTGTATGCTGGAGTACCAGCAAGTATTTTACATGTATAATAATCCAGTGTGCTGACTTGATGGGTCAGTTTCCCATGGAAACACCTAGGGGGTAATAGTTGCAAATTCACCCTCAGAGATTTGCTGCCAGGTCCTATTAAGATAATATTTTCTAAGTTTAACATGTTTATAATCTACATGTAGTTTAATATGTTCTCTTTTTTACCTTTACTTTCCAAAAATACAAATATACTTTAAAATATTTAAAACATTTAATAGAATCATAGAGTCAGCTAGGTTGGAAAAGACCTTTAAGATCATCAAGTCCAACCATTATCCCAGGAATGCCAAGACCACTACTAAACCGTGTCATTGAGGGCCCCATCTATACATCTACATCTATTTAATGCAAGCTAATTTGTAATTGATTAATTTTCATAGTCTCTGAACTAGCTGAATAACAGATGCTGAACATAACTCAGATTTTAAAGATAATATTAATGGATTCTGAAATAAATGCAGTTTTAAAAATCTGGTTTGTTACAGAAGAATTGTGGCTGTCTTTTTAGTTGCCCTCTTTAAGAGGAATAACAGCAATAGACATAAAACTTGAGGTTTGTCCCTTGAGATGGTCACAAATAGAACCAAGGGAATAATTAATCCTGGGGGTTTAACACACTAATCAGTATTGTTTGAATTGATGGAAACTGTAGGTCTCAGTACCTTTGAAAAATCTGCCTTTATTTTGGTATGAATATTTTAGACTCTGAGTAGCTGTCATTTTATTTTACATCATAATAGGAGGCATTTAAGGATGGAATACTGTCAAAAAGACTGCATGCCATCTGCTTATGTATCCCGATTTTGACAATAAGAAGGACTACCAAAAATTCCAGGGATTCAAAGAAGGAAGGGGTATGGTCAGAGTGAAATACAGCACCGTTAGTAACATATTAGATACACATAAAATAGTTCTTCCAGCCTGGAATAATTGCTCCACCACAGTGCCTGCCATATGGCCAGCAGCTTGTTGATGCCCTTTGCCCCAGCTGTCTGTGTAATGGCAGCATCTGAGTAGCTGTTCCAGTCCTTCTAATAAAGGCAGTTTTTCACACTGACTAGTTATGTGTTGCTATAGGTTGCAAAGATGGCCATTATCTTGTTTAAGACTTCTACATTTGCCAGGGGCTACTTCTGATTTCTGCTGAAGTAGAATAAAAAGCCTTGACTGTGTTGATTGCAGAGACATGCATGGAAAAGAAGCCAAGCAGAATTTCTTCTGCATGTTTAGGTATTCTTAAAGCCAAAGTTCTCTTCTTTACATTTCGTCTAATTTTTCTAAGGTTTTCTGTTTATAGAAAACTCATTGCCTCAAATAAATAAGTTGAAATTATGGAAGCAGCTTTAAAATATATACTTTTAATAGTTTATATTTTTAAATACTTTAAATGTAACTATACTTTTAAAAAGGCAAAATAATGCCATAACTACAATAGTCTTCACAGGGTTTAGTTTGACATTGGGATCAATTTTAGACATCCTAAACCCCCTGATTTTTATGTGTGTAGGGTTACATTTCTAAAATGTGTCCCTGCTTTATAAAACTTAGAATTGTTAATAGTTATTTTGACGCATGAGCATACAAACTGAACTTGGCCATTTCATGACACCCAAGAAGTGGTGGAACTTATCTGGAAACTGTAACAAATCATTATTTTCTTGTTGCCTTTTTTAAATCCCCTTGAGGTTGACATTAAGTGCCAGGTTAATTATATTGATACATTTTTTTCTAGCTACTTAGTTGTCCCCTGGACCCTGGCCGGCCATTTACGGGGCATTTAAGAGAGGTTTACAAGCCATTTTAATTGATGCTGGGATAAAAATGAAATACAGATCATAACTTACAAACCATCATAGAATCATAGAATGGTTTGGATTGGAAAGGACTTCAAGGTCAACTAGTTCCAGCCTCCCTGCCATCTACGGCGATCTATCAGCTTTCCTGGCTAGCTTTGCTTATATTCATGTCCTGGTTTGATTGGTTAAGAACGGTGTTTGTTCTGTGTTTGAGCAGCAACAGTTTAGCCTTGATCCATAATGTGGACTTCTAAACAATTTTAAGAGGAAATCACATTTTTCACTGAATGTGTTACCTTCATGATTTTCAATACTGTTAGTGTAAAAATATTTGATAAACTTTTACAGCTACAACAAGGAGTTCTACCTGATATCAACCACTTAAATTAGGCCAAGTTTTGACCACCAACTGCTTTCAATTCACCAAGAGTGAAAGCAACTATTTTTCAATAGTCCTCTGGTTATCATATTGCTTGGCTGAGAAGGTTAATGCCCTTTCCTTTCCGTTTGTTGATAGTATGGTAGGGGATTCTTTCTTTGTTTTTCAGTGTGCTAATATCTTTTCTGTTTGGTATTCTTATCCATACATTTTCCTAAAATCTGAAAGGAGTTTTCAAGATATGGAAGTGTCGTGGTTTAGGCCTGCCACACAGCCCACTCACTGCCCCCCCACCTCCTCCCTCGGCTCCCGGAGGGATGGG
>WYDI02036734.1:0-29395 GCA_009867235.2 Psittacus erithacus | reverse complement strand
TGAGGCACTGGAATGGGTTGCCCAGGGAAGCTGTGAATGCTCCATCCCTGGCAGTGTTCAAGGCCAGGTTGGACAGACCCTTGGGTGGCATGGTTTAGTGTGAGGTGTTCCTGCCCATGGCAGTGGGGTTGGAACTAGATGATCTTAAGGTCCTTTCCAGCCCTAACTATTCTATGATTCTATGATTCTGTAATATCATCCTTGAGATAGCATTGTATTTAAAAGACAGGAGAATGCTACTTTTACATGCACTCCTCATAGGGAAAAATGGAATTATACAGAACTACAGGCAGCAGCTGCTGAGCAAATTCAGATATGGGAAAAAGTTTAATTGGGGCTAGCATAATAATTAGTGTCTCTAACCAGGTTCCCTATTCAGTCACTAACCTGAAAAAACAGGATAGCATATCTAGTGAAAACTAATTTAAAGAAATTATATGAGCTCTATAGCACTTCAAGCCAAAACAGACTACTGTGTCAGCCAGTGTGAACTCTAGTGTATGACAGAACAACTAAGCAATTCAACTATCCTGTCCCTGGTTTAAAGTCAATAAATTGTGCTTAATCAACACGTAACTTCTGTTTGGCTGAAGCACAAATTCTGCAAAAATTATCTGTATATGGCTGGATATTACGGATATTTATCTACAAATAGATAACGACCAATGTATAATCAAACTCGCTGCAGAACTGTGTGCTTCTTATTTCAGTTTGAATATATGTGTATACCTACATGGTACTCAAAGTAAGCACAAGCAAGCCCGGCTCTTGAAGTCTTGTGTTCAGGCATCTCTGGAGTGGAAATATAGCTAGCTTCACTTGAGACAGGACATATTATGAGGGCTCTATAGTTTATTACAGAAGATACATAAGTCCTAACCTAGAGCTATCTCAGTAGATCAGAAATAACGCATTGAAATCTGTCTGCAGAAGCCTATTTACAGAAGTAGGAGGGTTTCTTTTCAGAGCAAGGCCTTCATAAGCCCTTTGAAGTAGAAGCTAGGAAGAAAAAGGATCTGTAAAGAGTTTGTGGACAAACAGGAAGTGCAGTTTATTTTCACTCCAAGAGACAAAAAGTAGAAACAAAGGTCATCCTTCTCTGTGGGCTGTTAGATCAGTGATGATAAACTACTGCCACTGGTTTCGGTTGGATATCAACAAAGATCTGCTTTGGCACCAATCACAATGAACTGAAATACTTTTAAAAATAAATTTGGCACCGTATTTCCAAGAAAGTTTTCTGTCAATGTGTTAGATCATTACAAGCCTTAAAGACTTTGGATCAAATTCCAAATATGCAAAGTTAGTATGTGTAAAGTGTGATTCCAAAGATGATGTTAAAGAGAGTGAGATCTTAGGGAAAGCAAAGGTCATGTGGATGGTACCTCCATAGCTTTGGCTTTGCACAGATTTCAAGTACTTCTATGGCTTTAATTTTCTGTAAATATTGACTTTCACATTTAATATTCTCCCTCTTTCTTGCTACTGTTAGTGTTAAGCCATTTTTCATACAGAAATCAAGACACATGAATAACTTTGTTTAAAAAAAACTTATGGAAAGATGTGTTAAATACTCTAAGCAAGAAAATTTCTGTATGTATTATATGAAAGGAGAGATACAAAGGCTACAAAGGAAAAGCAAAGTAGGTAAAGGAAATGCAATTGAGAAGTGACTCTGTCCAAGATGACATGGAAGGCCTATGCCACAGCTGAGAGCTCAACTTGATTCCTCAACCAATGCAAGAATGACAGTAGTAGTTTTCTTCCCTGAAAGATTTTTCCCATTTTGCATATATCTTTACTGGATATGAAAAATAGTCAGGGTAATATATGCTTAAAATAATGTTGGTAGATATATACATAAACAGTTAAGAGTTTATGTGAAAAAACTATCATCTACCCCTCAGAATGCTGCTTTGCATTTGAAAGCTGAAGAGAACTGAATCTTAAGCAAAAATACAATCTATTAAATATAGATTTATTGAATACATGCTTTATATACATCTCAAGTTGAGTTTTTTAGAAATGCTAAATTACTTAGTCAATAGGTCTCAATGCAAAAGCATTTTATGTCCACTCAGCATACTGTTTTTTCTTTGGAGCACTTTTAATACGCTTGCTAGAACTGAATTAATGGGCCATGTTACAGCAGAAGGGACACATTCTAATTTAGAATGGGGTTTAGTTTGTTTTTTAGAAAGCATATTCATATCGCAAATTGTGGAAAAATGAGTGACAATGGATTAAAATACATGCACTCTTTTCTAGAACACAGAAAAATAAATAGATCTATATAAATTTGCCCCAAACTACCAACTTAACGAAATATCTATTTTGAAGCTAGTGACTCATCCTGGTTACCTGAGAAAGAATAAAACCCAGGAACTTGCCTCCGCTCCTATGCTTTCACTAGATTATAACTGGTGTTTTAAATTATTTAAGCTGAAGTTTTCAGTCTGAAAGGAAATGACAAAAGCTAACCAATATACAGTTAAAGACAGATTACGAAAGAACTGTGGTAATAATAAATCAGCCAATCTTTCAATACCAGGATCGTTCCCCAGTGTATCTCAATAACTAAGCTCTCATATAAAAGAAATGTCTCATTCCACGCATTTGCTGATAGTACCATAGGACAGTCAAGTTTTCCTCAGCTATTCCAGAATGAGATCTGCACTGGGTGAGCACTGAGATAAATGAAAAGGATCATGACATTTGTATTCAAGGGAGCTAAGCCCCAGTGAGGTCATATTTTTAAACATGAGAGGTCAAGCTCCATTTATTCCAGTTTCTCATCTTTAGCACATCGTAAAAGCAGGCAAGCAGGCAAGAAGCATTTCCATCAATTTCTCATACTCTGCACACAGGTCTCAAGACATAGAGCATGTTTTCAGAGTAAATGGCTGTTCTTCCATCTGAAAACAAGAAGGCAAGAAGGAAAGAAACAAACTTCAAGAGTTTGTCCAGATGGGACAATATAGTTGGACAGAAGCATAAAGTGCTCTATCCTGTCATCTTTCCTCATACAGATTTACTGTAAAATGGGGAAGAAGAGAGGGGGAAAAAACTTATTTATAGAAACAACTGTTTCCTAAATTTTTTCATATTCCTGAGCTCTAATATCTTGTCACAGGATATAAATAATTTTTATCAAATAGAAAGGGAGTTAACTCATATCTCACTGTACAGGAACAAAGCTCAGCATATATGTAATGTTGCTGCTTGGGGAGTCAATTTATTTATTTTTTTAAATGTAGATAAATTCTCAAATGGCCTTCCTGAATATACTAATTTCCCCATATCTAGGACTGCCTTTCCCAAATGTTTATAAAAAGGATAAAGCATATTATATCTTTTCACAGTAGTGGAGCATGCTAACTATATTTGGAGATAAGCAAGGTTGCATATGGTGAAGTTGACCAGAGTGTTGGCATGAGAATAGGGTTGTTCACTTACAGCAAGGGGGCAAAAAGAAAAGAATCTGAAACATCAGTGAGGTATGGATATCAACAAATATCATATTTCTCCAGGGGGGCTTTGTTTTATTACTCACTTTCTCATTCGTTCATTAATTTGAGAATGAATGAAAATGCATCAAAATGCATTAGAAAAAAATTCAAAAGTATATAAGGAAAACACTGCAATAATTCAAGACGTCATTTATCCATAGTCAAGACTGTTGAGGCAGCAGCAATGCTCCCACCAGCTTCCTTTGCCACCAAACACTTCCAATCCCAGGTGCCAAAGGCAGAAGGGAGCAAGGAAGTCAAGGCTCACATGGGTTTTAACTCTGGCCTCTCCAACTGCTAGTCTGCAGATCACTTGTGGTTTCTAAGATGCACTGAGATCACTGGCAGGATTATGACTTAAACTACCTTTCTCCCAGACTGCTGAGTAGGCTTCTTCATAGCACTTCTGGCTTGAACCAGTGCAAAATCCAGTTCCTAAAGAAGGCTAAAAATTAGTTGCTGCTACTGAAAACCTTTTGCAGTTACATGTTGATTGTTTATGTATGTATGTATTTATTTATTCATGATTTCTTAGATTTTCTCTTCTGCTGTGGAAAAGTCTCCCACAAACACCAGAGAGAAATTATTCCTTGATAATATAGTAGAGATACAGAAATCAGGTAAGCGCAGAATGTGAGATGCTCTTCACAACCATAGACATGCTGGAAGTCAGTGAGAAATAGCTAAATGACCTCCAGATCCCCTCACCTAAAGTGAGGCTTACGGGTTATTACTGGAGAAAAAAATGGTAATTAGTGCATTTATCTCAAATATAAACATGACATTAATGTACATGCACAAACCATCTACCAAACCTCCATCATCTCCCTTTCAGTCGTGCAAACTCTGACATTCTGTGCTACACGTTATGACATGAAGTGACTAAAATATACAGCTTTTTACTCCACCTCTCGGTAGTTGACGCTGACTCGATCCAAACTGAGGGAATACAAGAGCTCTTTTCCTCCCACAAACAGTCGTTCTTGATACTCATCCAGCAGCATTATATGAAGACCAAGATATCCAAATGGGCTATGAAAGACTGACGTCCTGTTTAAATCCCAGAGCTCTGAAATACAATCAGAGTGTGCGTGATAAATACCAAGCAGCTTAGATTTCATGGCTTCATTTTCATATCCTCCTAGGGAACTAGACAAGAAGTTGTAGGACATTAAAATGCTGATTGTATAATCTTTGAGTAAGAAAGAGGCACAAAACACCTGGGAATAATTTTTAAAATAAGCCAACTCTCCAGAAGGTTTATGTATGGATCTTGACATCATAATTTCTGCTCAAAATATCATGAGATGGGGAGAGATGAAAATAAGTTTTCTCCTTAGTGTTTTTGGAAAAGGAAAAAACATCACTTACTTAAGACATTAACTGCAAACAGAACAAATGAATGAAGTGATGGAAATTGAAATAAATTACTAGAAATTTTCTTGTTCTCTCCTTCAGGCATGTCAAACTGCAGCTTTTTACTGTACACACAGTACAGAACATTGTTCTGGTTTAATTTTTTTGTGGGGTGGAGTTGGTTGTTTTAAGCCCAGCACTGTCTTCATTCAGTTCACTGAAAATATTGCCTCTAAATTCAGTGAAAACAGTATGAAATCTGCAAAACGCATATTCAACATTTTCCAAGTGATTACAGATTTTGTCCAGAAATGAGCTGACCAGATAAGGGGATCTGGGAATTAGTTGCACAGTGATCCAGGTTAAAGTCACTTCCACAAAGGAAGGGAAATTCATCCTGGGTAATGTTGCAAAAACTTGGAATCAGGCCTTGAAGGAAGAAGAAGCAAGCATTGAGGTCTTTCTGCACTCTGGAGTAGATGGTGCAGAGCACACCCCAGCTTGCAGCAGGTCAGAGAGGCTGAAAACCATTTTGCTGTTGGGAAGCCCCAAAAGTGGTAATTACAGACAGTACTCTAGGACTGCTGCAAAACAGCAGAGCTGGGGCTAGAGGAAAGGAACTATGTTCTTATGTTTACTGTGGCAAATTTTTGTATTGTGAAACCACTCTTAGTAAAGAAACTAAATTAGCTTATCCTCACAGCTATCCCTAAACGTAACTTTTCCAGTTGTTTGGATGTGGCCCAGGCCCAGCAGCTGATGTTGGAAGAAGTGAGATAATCCTGGAGCAATTGAAGTCAGCAGATTGCCCTCATCCAGTTTGGGATGGAGGCTCCTGCTCATGTGCCACACCAGCAGTTATGTTCATTCGTCCATGCTGTAACTTATCAGTCCTCACATGGCTCTACAACTATGACATTCGTTTAAGATGTCATACATGTCAACCTCATATGCTGTGATTTTCAGAAATTGATGTCCATGTTTAACCTGAGAATGGAGCCTCCTAAGGTATGCAAATACTAAACCACCAACATTCATAATCAGTATTAATAATTTTGTTTGCTGAGAAAAAAAAATATTCTAAACAAATGAGATTTGAATTCTATATTTGAATTTGAAGTTTCCTTGCCCACAAAAGTAGTAGCTTGACCAATTTACCTTATGAGATATCTTACATTCTAAATTATAGGAAAGAGAAGAAATATCTTGAGCCAAGGCAACAAATCTAATATTCAATAAGGATATTAATTTAATCCAACCAATTGCCACACTTTCCTTTAATTTTTAAATTGTTATTTATATTTTGCATCTGACCAAAATGGAATTTAGTAATAGGATAAATATGTTTTGTCCCATTTATGAGGTAGGTTTGGTTCAGGTTCACAGAAGCTGAAAACAATTAGTTTATGAAAGCTGTTTCCCTATATGATGAAATTTATATCAAAGGAGTCATACTAAAACTTCAGTCTCACAATTCAGGGCTTTCCTGAGTGCTCTTCAAAAAGAATGTATTGAATAGTTGTGGAGAAAAATGTTAATATCTAGACTTTCTGTAACTTTTTTTCAACAGTAGAGGCCAAAACACTTTGTACCTGGGTGTGATTGGCCTCATTTAACAAATGGAAAAACTATGTCACAAAAAGAAACATCATGATGAGCAAAACAAGAGCCTTTTTTGTTTAAGTCGTGCATACTGACCAGTGGACAGATAATCTTTTGACAGCAGTACACTCAGCACAGAACTACACAGCAGTGTGGAAATGGCACTTTCAAACCAAGCTTCTCTCGCCAAAAAAATCCAGCAGATTTCTGTTTCAGAAAAACACTGCTTGTTTCTGATCAGATTAGAAATGAATGGAAGCAGAGCTAGAAATATTCTTTTGGTCCTAAATAAAGCCACTTTTTTGTTGCAAGAACATAAAACATCCAATGTATTTTATTTTTGAGTCAGTCTTGGAGTGAAAAGCATTGTATTTTAAATTCTAGTCATGCACAAGCCACAAAAGGATACTGTGGTAGCTGCCCCTGATTTATTTCCGTGTTGCCCTGAAGGCAAATTTTTCATAAATAAGACAGTATTTCTTTTAGATCAGAGATATCACTCACATATTCTCTATGAGAACACAAGGCACAATGAACAGTTCTCTACCTTATCACATAAACTGGTAACTACTCACGTAAGACTTGGTCCTGCAAAATACACCTGCAGCTCTCATTGTCTTAAATGAAACTTGAGAATATTAAACACCTTTCAAGATTAAGCTGTAAAAAGGGATATTTCTAGGACTACCTCCAGCAAAGCTATACAGGCATGGTTTTTGCTGTGAGTGTAGAGACACGTACAGCAGCAAACCTGACATCTGGAAGGGCTGGAAAACACCAAGCAGTAGGGTACAGGGAGTGATTTTATTACTGAAACACAAATGTAGTAGTATTATGTAGTTCCTTTGAAAGATAGGAGGATTTCTGGACATTGTAGGGTATCTTAGATATTAGGATAGTGGAGGCAAATAGAATACAGCACCATCTGAATGCCAGCAGAATGGGTGGGATATCTGGGAGTCTAAATGGCACTAGTGCCTGTCATTTCTAGGCAAGTGAATCTCACCATCCTGTAAGTGACCCAAGTTTTGGGGCAGTAGAATGCCATTCATGTAGTGGTATGCCCTTGCAAAACTGCTTGACTTTGGTGTAGCACTGCAGGAAAGCGGCTATTCTGCTTCCAGACTTGAGCTGCTGCAGCCGCTGGTTGCATAGCCATTTAGTGAATTATTAGTTCATGGACTGTTGCACTATGCAGTGTTGAGATACCCTCAGTAACTGAAAAGCAATTTCCCCCAAATCTATACTCAGTTACCTTGAAGAATCTTATGCTCCCAAGAGTCACCTTGTGACTGTAGACCCCTCAATGTGTCAAGAGCTGCGCTCCTGGTCATGCTGACACCCTTAATTTGAAAAATCCAGTTTCTAGATCAGGGCCTAAGCTTGTGCATAACCCAAAAAGCAATTGTTCTTCTATCTAGTACTATGGTTTAATAGCTACTTTTATGCTGAGCACATTTAGCTCTCTTACAAGATCAGGTGCAACTGCAATTGCCAGATACTGGCCTGAGAAAATATAGTGCTGCCTAAAGTTTTTTGAAATATGCAAGTGGCTAAATCAGTCACCTGAGATATAGCAGACATGAGTTCAATTTCCTTTTCTAAATAGACTGAAACTCAGATCTTTCTTTTTCCATAAAGAGGTTTAATCACAAGCTATTAGCTACTAGATTGGTAGGGAAAGATGGGTGCTTTCTCCATTTCCTGTTGAAGCTGTGCAACAAAATATTCAAGCTTCAGGAAGACTGAACAAGCACTAGCATGACTCTAATATAGTAGCTAAATTGCTTTTCTGGGAAAGAAGTCTGGCTCTAGTGCCCAAAATAGTCTATGCACTTTACATTAAACAGTGGGTAAACTATATAAACTGTTCCAGCACATGGACCAGAAACCCTTGGCTCTTCTCTTACATGTGAATGACTAAAGTTTTCAGCTGAGTAAAATGCTTCTTTTTATTGAGTTTCTGTAGCTTTCTGTGACAAAAAGTTCTTTCTCTATAAAGATCTTGTGTAAAGAAATAAAAAAAACGGATTGCTCAGGGAGAATATATTGTAAGTGCTCAACACACAGGACAAAAAAGAAAAGACCTTTCTTACTTCTGTCTTTTGGTAAAAACAGTGCTTAGAGTTGCCTCGGTGTACTGATCCCCAGATTTGCACAATGTTATTCAGCTTTTGCAATATAGTGTTTTGTTTTTTTAATCTAAAAGCTGAACACCTCAATTAAACTCACACCATTATAGTACAAAGAATATTTTACTCAACAAAAGAAAGACTGCTTCAATATTTACATATTCTTATATGGCACTTCACTTACTTGTGAAAGCCTTAAAGCAAGTCTGGGCTGCAAGATTACACTTCGTAAGAGACCAAATCTTACTTCTTGCTACTTTAAATGCTAAGAACAAACTTGAGGGTCTGTTATCTGTCTGCCAGAGCCTGCTGGCAAATAATCAGACTGATCTTGCTTAATGCACTTTCTCTAATAGCACATTTGCTATGGTGAGCATATTCATTTTATATCCTCTTTGACAAGATGGATTCTGTTAGCCATTTGTCAAGCAATGGTAATTATATTCATAATAGCTGATTTCTCCAATGTTTTGATCATCAGTATGCAATTCGTTCTAACTTCTAAGCTTGTGTTAAACAAGAAATTTCTACTACAAAAGAAAATCAACACTTTTATCATATTATTTTGATATTTTAAAAATAAAAAACCCTTATAACTAAAATATACTTAGGAAATTAAATGCAACACTATTATTGGTGCTCTAGAGCAGCCAGAGAACAGTGGGATTTCATTTATAACACATTGTCAGAAATTAAGCGCATAATGACTAAGATAAAACTTTGAGTATAGATGAATATCAGTACAGGTTTTTTTTCTCCTCAGGGAATGACAAAGCTGCTGTTGCTGTGCTCTGTTTTCCATAGCATTACATCATCACAACTGCACAGATCTATTGCTTTTGCCCTTTTTTGCCCCCATAAAAATTTGTGATTCCCCTTTTAAATTCTACAGAAATACAGTCTCACCTCCCACACCACTTCATGCTGGAGAACATTCTTCCGGCAAATATGTTTTCCAGATGCAGGGCACTGACAAATAAGTCTGGCACTTTGAACATGTTGTGTACATAAGGTGGATGGTTCAGTGCTGCTTTACAGGAAAATGTAATGACTGGGGTTTGCCTTCTGTCCCCATCAATAATGTAAAAGGCCACAGATATAAAGTCTAGGCAATGTGAACACCTGAATGACATCTTATGTTTCCAATTAGCAGCATAGTCTATAATATAAATATTATAGTGGAATAAGTTTTATAAGAATTTGGTGAGCCTTATGTAATTTTAGTTAATTCAGCTGTTTGCTATATAGCTGATAAATGACAAGCTGACCACATGAAAAGGAAGAGACAGAAACTAAAAGAAAACCAAAAGGAGACATAAGGGAGAGCCTGAAATGTCTGTGGCACAGTTTATGAACTTCAGATCAATAGTAAGATCAGACAATGCAAGCACCCTTCAGTTGTAAACCACCAGTACTTTAAGGTAGATTACTACTCAAGGGTACCCTTGAGTAGCCCATCAGAAGTACAAAAATATAATTTTACGAGTGGTTGGATCATTCCGACAAGGTTAAGACCTCTAACTAGCAATATTCCATATGAAATTGATATCAGGAAGCAGAAGTTTTCTTCCACAGCAAAAAAGAGAAAAAAAAGAAAACAAAAGAGAACAAAACTCACCCCCTCAAAAAAACCCTATGCTGCTGAACATAAAAGAATTTATTAGCAATTTTTACTACTATCCAGTGCTCCCAGCCATCAGCTACATGTGCTGCTTCAAAAATAATAATGGAGTCATGATAGTGGTTAACACATAGTGTAAGGATACACGAACTCAAGTGAAACAACAAACAACTGAACTCACTGAACAATAGAAAAGGAAACAGTGTAAACTCACCAGAGATTCCCTGACAAAATGTGAGACAAGGCAGAATTAAATGCAAGTTTACTAAAAGGTCTTGGTAGTGGTGATGCTGAAAGTTGCCACTATACTTTTAAAACACAGTTCCTACGATATTTTAGGGTCTTATTTGGGGAACATGAACCAGTAGGAGGTAAACTTAAAAGGCTGTGAGGGAGACTGAAGTATGAACTCTCACTGCTTGAGGTTTTATCTGCGTGGCTGCCAGGCAGACGCCTCAGAAACTTGTCAGTGTAGGAAACAGAAAGCAAAGTCTGGTAACGGCAAGAAAAAACCCATTAGTCCATAGCTACTCTCACACGATTCAACCTCTGCTCTTAGCAGCAGGTAGTTTTGCTGTCTAGCTATATTTGGAGAATGTAATTGGCTTCATGAAGGGAGCTGGTGCAGCAAAGTTCATGAATAACTTTGTTTGATGCACTTCCTCCAAATGTGTGGATCTAGTGATGAAGTTTAAATTATGGTGAAAACTTCAAAGAACATTCCCTTTGAGTTTGCCCAAATTACAGGGGCAAAAGTTTCTGAACTTAAAAGGTACAGGGAGACAAGAATATTTTCAATCTGTATGAAATACAAAACTCTCATGTCTCTTTTTTTTAAGACAGTTGATAAAAAACTATAACTTGGACATGTAATAAATCATAGGGTGTATTTTTGTTTCCTCTAATTCTACTCATCTTCTGGCAGAGAAATTTCAGTGGAATTTGAAAGTTTTTATCACAGCTAATCATGTTAGAACATGTCTTAATCCTTGATATTTCCATCTCAAATTTTTATGACATACGTATACTCTGTCACATCTAGCAAATATTTAGTTTTTCTTCCCTGATGGCAAGCTAGCATATTTAGTTAGTCCCATTATAACTGATATGGTTTCTGTTACTAAACAACAGACATATAACCATTACAAATCTACCAGGGTTTAGAGTATTGATATGTGTTGTGGTTTAAGCCTACACACTACTACAAAAGCCTATGCTTACACAGTATTTCATGTTTCTATATCTTGCTGGAATATTCTACACTATACATCAAACTAAAAATCATCACACAGAATCTTCATACAAGCTTGGTTTACTGCAATTCTAAGATGCATTTACAGAATTACATCCCAGTCCAAGATAAAATATTTGATATTCAATTAAATGTCACTAATACTTAAAAAAATTCAATCAAGTGCAATAAAATTTTGGGTTTTTTTGATATTCAATCAAACCTATCAGCTAATGATGGCCAATTAGCAGACTCTCTTAGAAGAAAACTGAAAGCACTTACAATACCTGCTTAGCAACAGTGGTAGTTGAAACGCCAATTGTTTTCTGTCAGTAGTATCTGTGTCCCTACCAATTTCTGGATATTATTATTGTTTAGCTTTCCAAGTGTGATTTTTCTCAGAAACTGTGCACATATCTCCAAAGTGCTTTCTTGCAATGCAGTTCAAATATGTAGTTGAGTTAGAAAGTATTAAACCATATTCAATGTTTATGAAAATACCATTGCTGTTATAAATTCCCAGGTCTCAATCCAAGACAGAATGATGTTTACTCATGGGACCAACAGTATGCTGGGCTTCATCAAAAAAAACATGACCAGCAGGTCAAGGGAGGTGATCCTCTCTCTCTACTCCATTCTCATGAGACCCCACCTGCAGTCATACTTCCAGCTCCGAGGCTTCCAACAGAAAGGTGTGGACTTAATAAAGCAAGTCCAGAGGAGGCCATGAAGATGATCAGAGGGCTGGAGCACCTCTCCTGTGAAGACAGGCTAAGAGAGTTGGGCTTGTTCAGCCTGGAGAAGAGAAGCTGCAGGAAGACAGAGCAGCCTTCAGTATCTACAGGAGGCTACAAGAAAGATGGAAAGGGACTTTTTACAAGGGCATGTAGGGATAGGACAAGGGGCAATTGCTTTAAACTGAAAAAGGGTAGATTTAGATTAGATATAAAGAAGAAATTTTACGAGGCTGGTGAGGCACTGCCACAGGTTGCCTAGAAAAGCTGTGGATGCCCCATCCTAGGAAGTGTTCAAGGCCAGGTTGGATGGGGCTTTGAGCAACCTGGTCTAGAGGAAGATGTCCCTGACCATGGCAAGGGGTTGGAACTAGATGATCTTTATGGACCTTCCAACCCAAACCATTGTATTATACTATGATTCTATGATTTTATGATTCTATGATTTTTTTAATATGAAATTGTTCCAGTCTAAGGATGACACAAGCATACCTGAAATAGTCTTTGAGCATATTATCTGCTTCACCCAATGTATTTCTAAGGAAGCAAGCATACAAAGAAATATTCTATATAAATTATACTCACAAAACATGTTTTGCATTATGTTTTATATCTTAATAGTGTTAACAAGGAAGAATTGATTTATAAAACTCAAGTTTAGAAGATACATATGTTTCAAATAATCACTGCCTTCTAATGAAACACAGAGAGTCCAGTCTCTTGAGGCCTTGATTTATTAAGGTGTACCACTTACAACATGCTTATTACCACACCAGTGTGGGAAGGGTAGAATTCTTCCTTTGCAGAGATCCAGTGTTTTGACAGAAAGAGAATCTGGTGCTTTCATTTAAAATGAAGATGCCTAAAGTCAGGGTTTTATGCTATTCAAAATGACTGTTAAATTGAATTTCCTTTGAAAAAGATGGATAAAAATGAGGTATCCCATGCACTTTTCAGGGGCACATGCTCTTGGGCAGGATGGCAAGTGATTGACAGTATTCTTAAGGCTATCTGAAATCATCAAGACTGTGATAAAAAACAGAATAGAGGAGAAAGGAGACATTGTGAGAAAAGCAAAAATCAGAGGGAAAATTGAGATGGAAGTAAATAAAAAGATGAAAGGAAGCTTTCAAGGTACTTTTTTCTGCCAAATCAATTACTCACAGCAAATGCAGAGTTTGAAATAATAATCCATAGGTGAGTTTAAAAAGATTTACTGTGCCTCACACTCTGAAATAAACCCAAGTTTTACAAAGCACAGCAACTCTGAACAACAGTGAATAGATTTATGTAGAAATGAGTACACTGTTACCCCAAAGTCTCTTCTTTTTAACTGAACAAAATAGCTTCTCTGGAAGTGCTTGATTCACAGAAAGGAGACAATTATTCAGCTGTTAAACATCAATGTGTTCAGAAGACCTACCTAATTTGAGTTATCCAGCACTAATATATCCATGATTTGATCGTGCTTTTCCTGATATAGACTAAATACTTTTAAATAATAATGAAAACTGAATGCATCAAAGATCTGTTTATTTGCTCTATTTTAATTATGTTTTTTATTATGAGACAGATTTTTATAAAGAATTCAATCTTTTATATTGTAGGTGGGATATGTGATATTCAGGTTTTGTTTTGTTCAACATCAAATGTGTAGTTTAATATATTTATTCAGCTGGGTTTTTTTATCAGAACAAAAAAGGCATTCAGAAATTACATTAAAAAATGATTTATAAATACTGTATAAAAAAAATCTGAACACATATAATCTAATAGTTTCTATAATCCAAATTTGAAGAAAGTTTACTAAGTACTAGTTACATGTTTAAATGTGGTTGAATTCCAACCCAAAATGCATTCTATACATAAGCTAAGGTTGTTTGTCAATGCTTGAAATTTAAAGCACTGTAATGAAGTGCAATACATAAAATTAGTTCTTTAAGAATCTTCATTACCTTTTACTGTTTCTCCCCCAGTATGCCTAATTATCTGTAAAATGCTGGCTAAGTTAAATGCCTTGGAAGAAAGAGACAGAGAAAAGCTTTATTTGAATAACTTAAGACATATTTGAAACCTTTCAGAATCAATAACACTTTGCAAATATTAGCAGTCAAAACCAGAGACATGTTTCTGCCATTTGACATTGAGTCAGTAGACCTCGACAGTTGAACTTTAGTGTAACCTGAGAATAAAAGTCAATATTAAGCAGCTATTAATGGTTGTGTAACTATTACAAATTGTGTAAAGAGTTCGACACTGTCCCACATGACATCCTTCTCTTTAAACTGCATTAGTCTTTAATAAAGCTACCTCTAAAATCAAAGAAGCTTGTGAAAAAATAGTATTTCATTAGTTTTACTGCTATGGATTTTTCATAGTAGTACGTTGAGATGGAAAGATATAGAGAAAAAAAAGAAAAGTAGAAGGCAACATACAGAAACAATTTATAAGAAAATTTCTAAATATTGACTTTTGAGATAGGAAGGTTATTTCCAAATTATCTTCAATAAAAATATGAAAAAAAATGGAAGATATTGTATCAGAACTGTACGTCCCAAGTTCCATATTACTGAATCTGACAGCAACATTTTTGTTTAAGATTACAATAGAAACAGAAATTTCTATTCTGCACATTATTATGAGCATGGGGCTATTTGAGGACAAATTAATTTTGTAATACCTGATGCACATTGCACCAGCAGGATACAAATTTCTATTCCTGATACAATGGAAAATACATAAAAAGAACATGAACTGTATGAAATAGCTTGTCATAGAATAATATATTTATCAAGCTGTCACAAGTAAGTACACTTAGGAATGAATAGGTCCTAAACATATATTATTTAACTGAAAGCTTTTTAATTGTTTATATTATATTTCATTAATACTTAAAGGAAAAATGTTAAAGGAAATAACTACTCTTATGTAGTTCTGCCACTTGCTATGTAAGCTTAACTGAAGTTCAAGGGAATTTTCTCTCTTTAAGAATTAAAGAATTGGGAATATTTTATCCCATTCTGACCCCTGTAGGATGTTCTAAAATGGTGTCTGGTCTGAAGGCAGTAAGACAACTTTCTTTATAGAGAAAAATGAATAGCAGAAAAAGCCTTAGAAAATTCTCATTTGTGTAGATGCAATTGCAGTATAGCTTGTTTATTTATGCCAGCTTTATCCATGCAAATAAATATCATCTATATAAACAGTTTCTGATTTCAACAAAGGGATATATTTCACGATCTAAGAGTCACATAAACAAATCTTATGTATCAGTGGATGGCTGGCACCAAGAGACCACATGGGCCATGATGTGTGTCATATTTATGTCACAAGAAAACCAGACAAAATGGTCTTCATTGCATCTTTTGTAATCTCATACACTTGTGCAAGCTGAGTATACGATAAATATAAATACTTTTCTTCTCATTTTCCACTTTTGGAAGCAATGGAAAAAAAAATGCTGTTAAAGCAAAACACAATTGCACATACTTGTTTTTGAAAGAAAAAAAAAAGCATGAAAAAATCTATCGAATCTATTAGCTTTGGAATAATCTACAAAAGCAAGCACCATAACTGCTATTAGATGAGCCAATTAAATAAAGATAGGAGGAAGCATTTGACAGTCTACTTTAGTTAATAGCCAAGCATTAGCTGGAAAAGGAATAGCTATCTTCCAGGTTATTTCCCCATCTTCATTTTCCATAATACAATTTACACTAAAGAACACATTTCTACATGCACAGGATATTTATACCAGATCATTAGTTGGATGTGTCACTTTTCCAAGTAAAATATTTCTATGTAACAGTAAGATAAAAGAGAATATTTACATCTATCTTCTTTGGAGTGCAGGCATCTGAGGAAAATATTCTGAAACCCACAGAATGTGTGTTTGTGTGCACGTGCATGTATGTTTATATGCATATATGAAATTATATTTCATATATTCAAAAGTTTCATTTATTTCATAAATTCAAAAGTTTAATTTTATAAGCAAGGCTGCTTGCTCTCTCAATCGATGCTAATAAAAATGTTGCCAACAAATTAACAATAAAGCTACAAGTACAATAGCTATAATGAGGATCTGTATTTTCAAAAGAGTATGGGTCAAATGTAAATTTCATAAAAGAAAGTGGCAGTCCATCTGTAAGTGTTACTTTCCTGTTGCAACTTCTTTCTTTTTACCCTTTGAAACTAGTTTCACTACAGAAAATATAGATAATATCTAAAAATTGTCACAGAGCTAATTTATATCTAAACATTTTCTATGCACGTCTAGCCTGGTGCTGTTATTAATGCCATTTGGCAACAACTATTTTCTCTGTGGTTATAAGTTCTTTTGTCCATTGCCACTAACGTTATCTGAGTAGCTATAAACAATGCTAAATAGCTATTGAGAACAATTATAAATACTTCCCTATAGAATTTACCTTTTGGTAATTTACAGCTCAGTGGAATTTGCAGTTTTCTTTCCTGCTCTTCTTAGGAGGGTTATAAAGATCAGAAGGCAGGTCCTTCAGAAGTATTTCTTTTTCACTGTGTATCTGTTGGTGTTTTCTATGATAAGGATTACACGTGCTGCTATAGTAAGGCAGCAACATAGATGTTGTCTCTGCTGAAATCTGTTCTCTTTGCAGAGATGCCTTGACACTGTCAAGGCAGCTATGGATTCTACTAATTCCAGCCGCCCCTCTTCTTGCATTTCTACCGCAAATGTAAGCATCAGGCCTTTAACATGAATTATGAGTTTTGAAATAGCATCCTTTGCTTCAAGTAAGTTGTACAAAAAATATTGAAGGAATCCCTTCATGTCAAATATTTACCCTACCTCCTTTTTACATTCTTATGTCATTCTTATATCTTTAAATGAATAAAACACGTAGAACAAGTCTTCCAGAATATTACTGTAAATATTTAGAAGTTTCATTCCACAAGAGTTCTAGGAAATTTGGATTCATTTATGCTTAATTACCTTCATTTGTCCTCCAATAACACCTAGTTTGGGCTTCTAACTCAACACGCAGTTATAAACATTGAATTTCACATCAAGCTACAAACTATGCAGGTATCAGATTTTGGGGTTTTTTTTTGAGATCCAACAAGGTTTTTTTGGGGAAAAAAGGGAATTGAAATATACGTGGTTTGAGCATAGTGTAACAAGTGTTGAAATGGATGGATTCAGTTTCAAATGTGCCACTCATCCTCAGTGTCTCCAAGAATAAAATACTATAGCAGCCATAGAAAATGGCATGAACATTGTGCAAAAGATAGCATTATAAACTGCAAGTAGTTTTGCACTGTTGAAACGGATCCTGAGGGCCAGTCATGTAAGAGTGAAGCTTACTTCAGTTAGTCTATTTCCACTGGCATATAAGTTTCACTTATTTATACCTGTGTAGAATCTGGCTCTTGAGGCACCATATTTGTTCCTGATCTATATATACAGTCTAGTGATCTAAAATACAAGAATAATTTTCCAGTGTTAGGGACAAGAAGATATGATGCCTAGTATTAAAATCCAAAATACTTCTGATTTATCAAATAATTTTAAGATAAATTAAAAAATGTGCACCCAAACCTACAATAATATTTGTAGCCCTTTCCTTTATGGCTGCAGTGAGCCGTATTGACATTGAACTACCAGTGTAATTTTCATTTCAGGTGCCACAGATCCATGTGTCTAGACTAAAGACTGCAGGTTCAGTCCCCACAGTATGTGTCCTCTCATTACATATTAATCACATGTAGTAAGTGGCAGAAGGCTTCAAAATGTATTAACACAGGTGGACCTATACTGCTTGTTTGCAACATTGCTGAGTAAGCATTCTTCAGGCTGTTTGTATACGTCCAGTAGCAGGGTTGAAACCTGGGAGTGATAAGGTTACCTATACCATAGCGCAACTAAAGAAAGTCAAGCCATCCGAGAAAATCAAGGCTGATTTCTACATGTCACATTTAAAAGCTAAATATGTATATTGCCTGAGGAATGCATTTGAGACAGCCAAGTCTGGTAGGAAAGAATGTTTTAAAAGCACTATTTCAGCAGGGATAGTTCTACTGGGAATAAATAAACTGCTGAATGTGCCTCATTTTTTAATGCCCCACAGATGCAAACTGTACTTGATTCTATTGTCTATAATTTAATTTAATGCTTGGAATGTTGCAGTAATATGAAGTAACTGATATGCCCTTTGATTAAGAAACAGCCAGAGAAAAATGTTTATAATTTTTCCTGCACTATATGGCATTTTTATTATAAAGAAAAGATTAGCTTTAGCATGAATTTCTATTATCCAATCTTTATTAGAAATGACATACAGAACAAAGAGGGAGACAAAGTCTGCTTTTGTCTTATTAATTTAAAAGCTTTTCTATTGTTGGTTTATGTGATTTTTCTTTGTGTTGGTAATTATGACCAATATCTTGCAAATTTAAATAACGATTCAATAGAAGCATTAGTTGAATAGCACAATCAGCAGTACTGTGAAATTCTTTTTCTGCAATGATAAAACTGGTTTTCACCTATCCTTATCCTTACTCCTGTTAAATACCTCTAATAAATTGAGAAACCAGGCACTAAGAGCAAGAAAGATGCAAAGAATGTACCAACATTCAAAAATACTTTTAACTTGTTGAAATATTTCTAGTCAGAGAATTAACTTAAATAGTTATATTAATGCATAGCAGTACATTGTGACTGATGGTGTAGCATCATTTCAGTGTTGTACTTCACGTTGTTGCAATACAACTCTAATATATATGGATTAGAAAAATAATATATTTAATGTGTCAACACTTTTTTTCTTCAAATCAGAATACTTCTGTTGTTTTGCAGGTGTTCTTACAACTAAACAGTCATAGGATACTTATATTTTAATTTTTAGAAAGGGCTAAAGGAATATTTATAAAGCAAAAAAACCTGGATTAAGGAAAAATGTGTACTGAAACTTTTTAAGAAGCTAGTTATGTTTCCCATTTTTCTTTAATCAGAGCCTGGTGGCAATTTGTTAAGTGACATGAAGGCTGTCATATTATTTTCCATAAAACTGGATCTTTCTAATTTCATGAACTTAACGTCAGGAGAATCTTAAGGGTTGTTGTTCTCACATAGGCTAAAATTGCCAATGCAGGTGCAATATATTGCTATACTCAATTAATGATGTGTTTCACAACATTGCCAGCTTTAATCATGTTAATGTAACTGTTGCAGCAAAGACTTTTCAGAAAGTTCTTATGGCTGGAGTGTTGAGTATATGTGAAAAGTTAATGTTTTTAAACTGCGAGTTTCTCTTGGGATTGTGGAAAAGATGCTAAACATGTGACAGAACCAAGAAGACCCTGAAGGCAAAAAAAAAAAAAAGAAAAATAAACAATCCAATTTAATTTAATTTCATTTATTTCGTTATCTTTTACATACTTTTATGTCAGTGCTTCTGATTTTTAAGCTGACTCCATGATTTGACACATACATTTGCCTAGGTTAGGCGGTGCTTAGTTACACAGTATATTAGCTTTTGTTCTTCCATAAATTAATTTTGACATAAGCAATTGACCTTCTATGATTATGCCTAGTTCTGCACAAACTTTGTTTCTAACAGAAGCAAAACTCACAAACAAGGGGCTGGAGACATCTGGAAGCTTGTTGGTGACTGACAAACTTCAATCTAACAAAATTTTAACTGTTGCAAGAAAGCACACTTTTTTCCCCTGTTTCCACCATTGGTAACAAGTGTGGAAATTGGATTTTCTTTTTATAATAGTGAATAGTGAACAACAAGAAGATCTATGTATGGTTTTTAGATAATAAACTAGCTAATAGCAAATCCACATCAAGCTCAAGGATTGTAAGTATCAGTTTAACACTATTTAATATATTATAAACATGAAAAGACAGTGGTACTAGACTGCTTATGTATTTACTCATGCATTCAAATCAACAGAAATAGAATACTAACCATTCATTAACATAAAATAATCTAGTTCCTTTTTCTGAAGAGTTCAAGATTGTTGAAAGCTGAATCACTTGCTACTAAGGGCATCTTCAGATATAAATATTTGCATTCCTTGGAGGATATTCCTCTCCACAGGAGCTAGGAGCTCTTAGCTTTGGCTTCCTGCCTAACTACACACCTTTATTGTGCAACAATCTCAAAACTCTTGTACAGTGTATTGTACCTAGAGGTTAAGTGTGGTATGTTAAGGGGAGACAAATTTCAATTAAAATGCAATAATGGCACTAAAATATGCACTGCCATGACTTCAGTAAGGTCTCTTGTCTGTTACTCTCAATAAGGACTTTATTGGGGTTTGCTTAATTATGTGTGCACAGCGAACAATGTAGTTGCTAATGGTGTGGACAGTGGCACCTGAGCTGCGTTCCAGGGCAGGAATAAAACAGCATTTTAAAACTGATCTTCATATTTGGGCACTTCACTCTATACTTGAGGGGTTGCAGGTTTTACTTTCAGGGCTGCTGAGAATCTTTGGTTTTGTGCTGACTTACCTGAGGAAAAAGGACTAAAAAGAAAAAAGATTTGGTAATGTTTATTTAAGACATATCAAGTAGATGAAACGTTAAATGGGCACCATCAGGACTGCCCCAAAAATCAATTAATTACATGGCAACAATGGGGTTCCTGTGCTAGATAATTGTACAGGTGCTCAGCACATAGGAATCTGACAGGTGGACTTGGTGAGCTAACAAACTCTGAAAAGTAGCCCAGCTTACTTAAAAGTCTGCCTTGAAATGGGAAGCTGATCGATGGTCGGCAGGTTGCTTGCCAGGTATTTTATTCACCTACAAGTTCAAAAGATATAATCCTCTGAGCTTCAAGGCAGGGAGAGGGAACTTGCCTTTGAAAAATCAAGGGGAATAAGGCAAGAAGAAGATGATTGACTAGAACTTTTTAAGTCGTGAAAAGAACATGAACTGACTACTGGGAAAGCATCAACTACTAGCGCTGTGAGCAATAATTGTTATTACTAACAAGTATCCACACTTACAGATATGGTGGTATATTTTAAGATACAGATTCAGTGGCAGATTTTTAATGAGCTCACTTGATAGATACAAATACTTTATTGTTCCCCTACAACACAGAAGTGATTAATATCTTCTCTCATGAAACTTAAAACTAACATTTAATTTGCTTATGGTTTCTGTAAAGATCTCTCACTCTGAAATAGATAATGAGAAGCATTAATTTTATCAGTATAGATTTTGAAGAATTCTCGGTCCTTTTTCATTCATTGAGTGAATGTGGCCCATTGCACACCATGCAGCAGCTTCTCTTTCTTCTACCATGTGTGCCAACACCAGAGATAATTGTTGGTGTACAAAGACCGTAACTTGCAATGCTAGAATAGAAGCAGAGTCAACAGTTGAAGAAGCCTTGGTGAGTGCCGCAGAGGTTGTCACAAGCCTTTTCAGGTTCTTTTGTCTCTTTGCACTTCTCTGTAAGATTACCCACATGAAGAATGAAGAAGTAAAATAATAGTTTAAAAGTGACCATTTGGCTTCTATGTAAGTGGATCCTCTCACTTTTTGTAGTTTAACTAATTTCTTTTTACTCTTTCTTGCTTCCAGGTATATACTCAGGCCACATACTCTGTCACTTAACACTGAAGTTGTTTGTCAAACAGAAGTATAGGATTCCAACACTACCGATGCCTGTTTTTATTTTCTTCCCTTGCAAGAACACCATTAGTGCATATATGTCAACTCAAATTGAAGTTGTTTTCATTACATGTGAAATGGAAAATAGACTATAATAGCTTTTTCTGTTCAAATAGTTTGTTAACATTACTCTCCATAGAAGCTGTAGAAAAAAAATGGTTTTAGTGAGAGAGATGAAAAGTGAGTGCATAGTGAAGAAACTAAATATTATGGCAGTAGGAGTGTTTATTGGAAACACTCCCTGGAAAGCCAAGACTTTTTAGTGGGCAAGTAACAAAAAAGGTGACTAACTGGGAGGATGATTAATTCCTTTTTGCATAAAAATGCTATAAGAAAAATTCTCATAAAAGAAGCAAATAGCTATAAATGTCAAGATACTATGGATGCACAGATTAATCGAACTCGACTATATCCCATAAAAAGAGCTTTATTTTATATCTTTTTTTATGCACTATTGTTGGACTTTATGCATTTTTGTGAAGTAGCCAGAATGTCAGCTTGACAAATGTTTTCATGTGATCACAAAGCTCAAAATTAGTGTTATTTCTGTTGCATCCTGATGAATGCAGGAAACTATAGCATAATTAATTGCAGGGATGAATTTGATCAAAAGAATTATGATATTTAATAAAAAAATATGAAGGAAAGTCATTCTGAATAATGTTTTCTCTAGTCTGCATTCCATTAATTCAATTATGAAACACAAATGAACAAACCAAGAGACAGTTTTCAGAGGCTGAATTAAAATTTGTTTGTACTAAAGAATGAACATAGCGAACAGCTCTGTATTAGGAGTCATTACAGAAGAAAACTAGTGAATTATATTTGGTACTTGCCAGCATAATCTACATTGCTTATTTTTATTCTCAAGTAAGACAACAAATAACATCAATAACAAAGAATTGTAGCTAATGCAATTATAACCTGGAGAGCTGCGAAACTGCGGCCACTTATTCTATTTGAAAAGTATTAACGCTGTAGTAAGTCCTGGTAGTGTGAAAGACTATGGTTTCCTTGGCTGCATAAGTATTACTAAATAAAACCATTTTATGGCTCAAAGACCACATTGCATGCATCCATACAGCTGAGTTGCTAGCTGTCTTCATACCCAAGCAACATAATATCATCCCCCCCCATACAGAGTGGTCCTTGTACTGTCTCTTGAACCGTGCCCAAATATTTGGAGGAGTGCTAGTTTTCACGGTTGCCAAGAACAACATCAAAAATTTAAATACTAGGGATAATCATAGGTCAATGTTTTAGTGCTCTGGATTTGCTGTTAAAAATGATATGTAACCTTTACTAAATCTACCCCTGCTAGGTTTGTTTTAATTTGGATAATTTCTTCTTCTATTGCTTATCTCTTCTGTTCCAGAATAGAATAATTACTATTTAACTGATACACTGCAACAGAGGTGAGAGAGCTACGTGAGAAGAGCTCCCGTTGTCCCAAGCATCTCACAAGTGTCTAACAAAAAGTCCAGTTCTTTGCCTTTGACTTCAAAGAAATAGTAGGTAAACACTGCTGCAACATAGGCAAGGGGCAATAATGAGCACAGGTAATGTTACCACAGCAATGTTAATGAGTAGAGATAACTTCAGTTACCATCAACAGCTTTAGTAAAGCATATCTGTAATATGTTAGTTAAAATATAGTTAGAAGCTGTTTTGACATACGTAGGCTGACCACATAATTCAGTAATAATAATATTTAATCCAGGAAGCACTTGAGTATGGAGTGCAAAATTAAGAAATTTCTTTTTTTAATTAATCCATATCTCATTGTAAAGGCATGTCCAACCCCCAAGAAATCTACATCATGGGAAACATGATACAGCATGTAACAAAACAGGCTAGTTCACAGCAATGATTTATGAAATAGTTTCTTCAAATGATGGAAGACAGGTCACTTTTACCCAGCATACACTCCTCTTGCTGTTTTCTACAGTAGGTGTATATTCATAAAGCATATGATATTGTATGCAGGCATAAACTCTGATCCCTAGAGAGAACAGTACAGTTGCATGAAAAATATGTTATTTTTTATAAGTAACTTAGCAACGGTGACTTGCTGTGAAGCCAAGAACTGAATCTAAAGGTTATAGTCAGAATTTTGCTTTATTGTTTTTTCCTTCTGTCACCAGTGCCCCACACGTTCAGAACAGCTAGAGGTATGTGCTCCCGAAGTGAGGATTCCTGCTTAAAGTACATCTTCAAATACTCTACTCAGTGTAAGGAAGGAGTTGCATACTACGTCTCCTAAAGGAGTAATCTACAAATGATTGCTGTGATTATGAATACCTTATTTAGAATTTCAAACTTTTCCCTTTCTTGTGTATATTATCTATATTATAAACCATAATAGTATAACTCTGCTAACCTCTTACTCAACAAGTAAAGCATGAAATAGTTTAATATGCTTCTGCTAACCTTTGTCTTCTCACTTCAACTATATGGTAAATCACCATCTTGTTTGCAAAAGCCAACTTTTTTAATTTAAGAAACTAATAATAAGCTTGAATGTGCTACAGGATCAACCTTGCTGTGCCAACATAACCTCGCTCACTTTTTGCTGTAGGCATAGTTCTACATTTTCCACTTTGCAATGTAGACATGCTGAACTGCATAATCTAAAACTAAACAATCTAGACTACAAAACCACATCAAAGTAACACAAAGGAGTTCATTAGCCCCACAAGGGGATTACAGATATGTTTTCCACTGCCTTAAGTCCATTAGCTAATTGTTCTGAAATATTTTTCTGATACTAAAAAGAGAATGCAGGATTAGTTTTAAGTTAAATCATTTGCTTATCTTGACTGTCATTTTTCTGCCAACCCTGGAAAAAAATCTGGAACTATGAATAATTCTAATACTGACCAGGTGCCATATTACATGTGAATCCTCAGAGTCTTCCAGTGCATAATACACATCTTGAAGCATGAAAATGGATTGTTATTATCATTCATAAGTACTGTCAACAGTATTAATAGATCATAGCTAATTCTATTAGTATATTCAGTTGCATAAGTAAAACATTCAGTCCTGGAGGCTGCCGAAGCACATAATCCTTTTAATGTGCCTCTGCTTTATATGTGGATATAATTGTAAACAATACCATATATTCATTTTCATATTCAATTACTCATAATATTTGAAAATATATAATCTTTCCCAATTCTCTGTTAAGTTTTATGTTAATTTAGGTCCTTGATAACTAGATCATATTTAAATATATTCAGATAAGATTAGGAAAAATAAAAAGCCACCATAATTATTCTTAAATGAGAATTTATTAATATGGTCCTAGTAGCAGTTCTAAGATGTTATTGTCTTTAATATTTTTAACTATTAATAAGCCACAAATATTCCCACCACACTTCCAGCAGTAAAGGGTTCAATACTTGTCTCCAAGAAAATATTCACCTTGTTCATAGTTTACTAGTGTTGTGAAAAATGTGCCGCTAAAACAAAATTTTCATTAGCAGTATCAATGTAAAAAGCATAAAATTATTCAAACGCCACCACCAAAAGCACTTAAATAATGAGCTTATGCCCCATCTTTGGCAGTGTTTAAGGCCAGCTTGGACAGGACTTTGAACAACCTCGTCTAGTGGAAGGTGTCCCTGCCTGTGGCAGGGGGCTTGGAACTGGATGATCTTTAAGGTTCCTTCCAGCCCAAACCATTGCATGAGTCTATGACTCTATGATTCTATGAAGTCATTTCAAGTAATAAAAACCATGATTATATTCAATGATAGGTAACATAGTTTTGGTTGAAAAACACAGCACATGGAAAGATTTTTTTCAGAATTGTTTAGAACTTGGAATCTTACTAAAGTCTTCAAAAGTACCTATACACAATAGGCAATCGTTTCCCTTATTTCCAGTCTAAGTTGGGAAATCACTTTGATCCAATCTCAGTCACCTAAATTCCATTGGGAATATAACTATTTGTGATATAAAACTCTGTGAATGACCTCTGGGCACGTTCTCTGTGCTTATAAAAAGCTCTGATATAAAGGCATAAGCACATATCCAAGTTTCTTTTTTTCAATAATTTTTTATTTCTTTGTAGAAGATAAGCACAGATATTTGTATGCATTAGACGTTAACGTAGCATTTACTTAAGTTCTAAATACAGAATATAATTTGTTTAATAGTTCAGCATTCTTGGGTTATAACTTTATGAAAATTATAATTCAACAAATAAAAATGTCTCCATATGTTGTAACACTCCCTTCTTATCACTGAAGCTTGTTAGAAGACTGAAAAACTATTAAGACTCTCAGGAAAATGTGTCAGTAATCTAGAAACATGAAATCTGTGGTTTCCTTATATACTTTAATATATTTGAAGACCTCAGGAAAAAATATAAATTAAATTTATCAAAAAATATAATAGTAAGAATTTAAATAAGGTAGTAGAGGTCTGTTTACCTGTTGTTATGATGATAACAACCTATCTGCTGTTATCATTCTCACCTACCCTTCATTGTATTAAACTTTGTAACCTTGCTTGAAGTGCAAACAAAAGGCCAAAAAAACCCCTACTGATCTAAGGCTGCTGTACATATTCCATTTCTTTACACTAAAATGGCCCTTAAGAATACATTTATGCAATTCTATAAAGCAGAAGAGAAATTGTAGATATTTAGGAAAGTGCATGTAAGACTTAAAACTTATTACGCTTAAACTCAGGTAGATGATACAAAAGAAGTCTCTCTAAATGCCAATGACACTAAATACAAAGCCATAGAGAAAAAAAAAAAGAAGTAAAAAAAGAAAATAATAGAATCTATCTCATCTGCTGATAATTAGTGCACAGTAACTCACAGACTAGATAAACATATAAATGGACTCCCTGCTGTTTATACCTAACCATTCTACCATGTTGTAGTAGAATATATTTGCTATTTGACTTTTCTTTTTACCTTATTCCTGGATACAGTTTTACAGAAATAGCTTCTTTGTCCCCCAAAGTTCATTTTCTTTTGCTGCTTATCATTTTTAGCTGAGGTCATATTCCTAAATTTACAGTTTTGCAGCTGCTTACTACCGGCTTGCTACTACATAATTCAAACAGGATTTTTCTATGGCATGAGCTGTGATGAGTGGGAGGAAAGGAGAAGACACTGCACCGCGCATTTGTACTGTGAGCCATATGCACCACCAACCTGAGACCTTTCTTCAGATCATGCTGCTTTAGGTTTTTTTCCTGAGTAAATGTCAGTAACTCTGGCTCTTGAACCGCAGCAGGGGCACCACGTGTTCACAGAGCTGTGCTGTGGGTTCTCGTATCAGAAAGAGGAAGATAGAGGAGTTTTACAAAGCTGCGAAAAAATTCTGCCTTTTCACTGGGAGTACCAGTCCATGGTCCCAGTAGGTAATAATGAAGCTTTCCTTAGCACTAGATATGAGAAGTAGGGCTCAGCATCCTCCCTGACATTGGGCTGGCATTTGTTAACAGTATTACTCATGCCTTCTGTAACAGTATTTCACAGTTCAAAGAACCCTAGAATCCATGGTTCTATGATTCAGTCTTACCCACTCCTCGTATACTAGTATTTCCCAATTCTATTGTAAATACTCTGCTTAACAGATTTTAGGAGCCTCTTTTTCTCTTTCCACGGCCAATTCAGCTATCTAGCTAATAATTTCTCCGGGATCAACCCTTAGACTTCCATTTTCTCATTTCCAGTGAGTCCTAAAAATCTTGGCTGCAGCTTTTAACAGTCATTTGTTATCATTCAGAACTTTCTGTCCACAACTAAAGCATTCGGTACTATTATAATTTTAAAAAATTTATTTCAGTCTAAGACTTTTTTCTTAAGGTCACCCTTAAATTTGTCCATTATCTGATTATTTCATTCACATGTTGTTTGTTTTCATGCCAAGCCAATAAATGAGTCGTTTATTAAATAAGATACATTCCATGAATAACTCTTCTGGAATTCTAAAAAAAGTCCCTCTTCAAGCACAGTTCTCTCCTTTATTTATTTTATAAGGTGTGTGTTAATACCTGTCCATCCCTAACCCTTTAACTGACTAATAGCATCTTGTAGCACTATATTAAATATTTTACTGAAGTCCAGTCACATTTGCTCTATATTTCATCTGTCTGAAGAGATGAATAACAATAAATTAGTACAAGTGCATTTTTCTTTGATGAAGCTATCTTCAGTCATCTCACTGCTGATGTAATTCGATGTTTTAAGGGCTGTTTTTTTTTCTTTAAGTTGTAAAGACACTCCACCTAAATTTAGCAAAACATAATGTAGGCATCTAGTGTAAAGTAGCCTTTTAGTTTTCAAATAATCAGTAGGAAGGCATAAGCATATGTGAAGAGTAAATCACTTCAAGCATATATATAAAGACTTATTTTGAATTAAATGAGATATCTATTTTCTCTCTTTTAGACATATTTTTAGATTGCTGTATAAGCCTATATTTTGGGTTGAAGAAAGCTGTGTTTTCTGAGTTGTGGTTATAAAACTCATTGCTTTTTTTCTTCTAATTCAAATGAAAATACTTTACTCGTATAAGTCTATTGTTATTAACAATCCTATATTCTCATATTTGATATTACTACCGTTATTGAAAGCAAGTTTTGATTTAGCTTTGGGTTATACTTAGATCATCTCCAACTTCTGCCTAATCCTTACAGAATAGTGATCTAATTGCATTCTCCTTTATATTCTTTCTTTCAGACACCTAAAGATCTTACAGCTGCAGGCACTGTGGAGGTTAAGCTTCCTAGATGGTTTAAAAAATGTGTTATATAAGTGTTTTGTATGTGGCTTCAGGAAATAAAAAAGAAGAAATAGATTTTATTCTGCTTTGATGGAGACAGACTAGGCATATTAAAGAAAAAAGCCCCTACTACCCTAACTAAAAAAGCATTGATGTAGCCAGCAGACATATATTCTACCTTTTTGCTCAAAGCATGTCTGGGAAAGCATGCCTCCCAGTTGCAGCCTCTCAGTCCCCCATTGGGTACAATGAAAGTACTTGACTAAGAACAGTAGCTAAACCGACAGCTTTTTCATTTCATGGGAGTTTGCTATTGCATTTTAACATGTCTGCTACAGATATTTTTCTCTGAAAGCCAGTTGAGGGTGCCAACTCTAAGGATACTACTCTGAAAATAACAGCAAAAAAATCCGCTTCTGTACGTATAAACATAACTATATCCTTATGTCAATGTTATTTTTTGTGCTTTTCGATGTCAAATTGGACAGCAGTGACACAAAGCCCATAATATGAAGTAAAATGAATTCCAGATGGATGGCCCCAGTTTGTTATTTCAGTAGCATTCAGAACAATTTTAATTTATTTTTGCTAAAAAATTGTAACTTACAAAGATGCCTTTGATGGTGTAGCTCAAGGGTGTAAATGCATAAATATATACTTGTGCTTCAAAATGAAGACCACAAAGTCCTTAAATGTAAGAAACTGTATCAGTCTGTCAGATGCTCTAGTGTATGAGAATTTATACTTTTAGCAGCGGTCTTCATCAAAAGTATTTTATAATT